>NNCF01128037.1:159089-238850 GCA_002313205.1 Laupala kohalensis
ATATATATATATATATATATATATATATATATATATATATATATATACATACATACATACTTGAAATAGAAAATGAATAATCTAACAGAATTTTACTCGAGTCAATCCACGTTCAGAAAGCAAGAAACCGACACACATTTTAAATGAACAAACAAACTTCTCTCTCTCCCCAATAGCAACCCTCCTACTTGATTCCATTTAGCATTCATCTTCCGGCAGAAACCCTCCACCCGCTCGCCCACCCATACACACCCCTGTCCCGTCACTCCTTCTTCAGACACAGAGGCGGCCAGATCCTCGCATTCCACACACACCCCTCCAGGGCAGGAAAGGTAAGACGCTTACAAAACGTTTTCTTATTGGAAAAACTATTCACTAATTTCAATTTTTCATGTAATAATTTTGCAAACAAACATTAATCATTCAACTATTGATATAATCTTTTAAATATCTGAAACTAATTAGTATTAAATTATCTGATTATTATTAACTGCAACATACTAGAACACTCTATTTTAAAACGCAGTTTTGTAGTTACTACTGAATATAATTATTATTAAGACCATTTAACAATACCTAAATATATTCCTCTATCTTGATTGTATGCCACTGAATATGACAGCATAAGCTGTCGAAAACCGGTTTTGGAAAATAAATATTTTTCGGATGACTTTAACTTTGTTTTTCATTCTTGAGAAGGGCTACCCATTTGAGAAGCCAAAACACCGGAAAAAGTGTTAATAAACTTGACTGGTATGTTCTTGGGTAAGTTTGGTTTGAACAAAACAAATCCTTTGAGGAATGCATTTGTCACTGGTATAGAAAATAAATTATTTAGTTGCGTGGTACGTTTCCTCGATATTTCTTGCTCAACCTGTTTAGCATTATTGTGAAGAAATCAATGGAGTGTTGGCAAGTACGATGGGATATAATACAGGATGGTGGACCTATGTGATTTTATACTTGGTGTAGCGATTGCTATAAGAAACGTTTTTTAACTTTCAGGGAGGCACAAAATTGTTTCGACATTTCATAGCGTCTTTACCGTGTTCCTTACGAGATTTAAATTAACCGACATTGATTCTTGTCCTAGTGTGGAAGGAGGAATTTACCATGTTTTGTGCGGTTGTGACATCTACGGCGAAAGAAAGGGAGAATACTTGAAAGTTTTAAAGCTAATAATAAACTTAATTGTCAAAAAGACAGTTGCAAACTGCGTATGACCACGTGGAGGACAAATTATATATATAAAAGAAATTATTTAATAAATACGTATTGTTATCAATTTATTATTCCAAAATGAATTGTAGATACTCAGTGCAGTAAGAATTCGAGATTAATAAAACAAAAGTATTGATGAAATTCCCACCCGTGGAAAATCCGCCACTACCCGAAGGAAAACCGGAGAAAAATCCTGTCCAGGATGGAGCTAGAGATGATGTACACAACCGTACTAAGGTAGCGTACAGTTAGAAATTCTATACTATTAAGCGAGCAATCATTGTATCTATGTACCTATGTACCTGGATGTCTATGTATTTTTCGAAAATTTTCTCGAGAACGGTTCTAACGATTTTAACGAAATTTAAAGATTAGATATATTTTGGGATGTAAATGTGATGTAACATGGTTTCTTTTTCTTTGTAGAACAATTTTAACACGCGTAAAACTAGCATGATCAATAAATCAAATTTATCTCTTCGAACCTGTGTCTGATGGTCTAGGGGTTAACGTACGTACTTCATACTGAAAAGGTCTGGGATTCGATTCCCCGGGAGAGCGGAGGAATTGTTTAATTCATTTTTGTCGATCATATGATAAGTCCATTATACATTTATCCCCTTTTTAACATTTTTACTATTGATAAATAGCTGCTGAATAACTGAAAATACGAATGAAATTGCTGAAGTTTGCTTCTTATCTGTAAGAATTTTTCTTTCAGTTTATACGAGTTTTTATATCAAATGTTCTTTCCGTGTCAAATGAAGAATGATTGAAACATTACATTCAATGCAAACAATACATTATATTCCAAAAATACAATGCATTCGAAACAACAATCCATCAAGAATTTTTTATTTGTAACAATCAAACAAATAAGCTATTTACGAGTTAAGAATCCGAAAACTCAGATTCACCACTAACAGCACATCAAGCTGATTGAACCGGTGTTTTTCATTACAGCTGACTTAAAATTTGTTTCTTTAATTTAAAAAATGGTTTTGTAATAGTAACAATAAAAATGTTAAACAAAAGAGGAAAGTATAATTAGGCAGATCATGTTAACAAAAATAAATGAAAATTTAACTTTCTCGGCGGGGAGTCGAAGTCGGACCTGGCACGTACATATATGAGACTTTGATCCCTATACTACGAACAAATTTCGACGAACTTGTATCTTATTATAAAAAAGGTAATTAAATTACCACACTTAATATTTTCAAGACTGAAACATTATGAAATAAACAATATTCATTTGAATTTGACACGACTACTTTTGATGTAACGTAGTAACAACACATCACATTGAATGAAAATTAGCTCTACTAACAAATACGAACCAGCGAATGTAAAGTAATAACTGGCAAAGAAATAAGAGGATTGTAAGTTTCTTCATAGTTAAAACGTGTTCTTAGATCTGTTAAATTCAAAAAGAAATTCAGTAATGAATTTAACAACAAAATTCTACTACTACCTTTTTGAAAACAAAAAAATAAACATCCAAAGAATACGGCTGTAGTCCAACCTTTCCTTTCAATCCTCGATGGAAAATGAACACGCGTGCAAAGTATTTTATTTCAACGTTGACCCCAGTTCATCTTTTTCCGGTTGTGGGCCGCAGCGTGCGAAAGTATCATTCTGCTGACACGAGTAAACACCCACGTGTCTACAGCGACAGAAAGAGGGTGCGTAGAGTCTGCAGAAATGGGTCCATAATCCAAATGTACTCAAACCAAATTCAAGTTTGGTTCGGATACGTTGATTACTTTGTGTGTAATAAAATAAAATAAAAATATATCACTACACTACATATCGTAAAGACCTGAAGAGACCGATTTATTTTTCGGACATTCATTAAACTTTCCTTATACCTATAAATAATATGAAAGTAAAGACGTGAAGAACAAGTGATTACCAATCAGAGGCAAAATTTCTTTTAACTGAAGACTGTTCGCCACTGATCGGTGTCGTAGGAACGGCGAATATTTTCTCACGTTTGTCACAGTGTAGTCAACACTTATCTCATAAATAAATATGTATATCTATTAGTAATGTCTAATATTATAAATAGGGTATATTGTGGATTGCAATGAATAGATAATTTTCATTTGCTTCTGAATGAGTGAATAAAAGAGGAAAGCACAATTTAAGACAAATGGTTATTATTTTCTATTTACTCTCAGTACGTGTTCTACCGCGTAAATACGAAGTGTGGAATTCCATATAATTTCAGAATTACTCCTTAACACCGGACACACACAAAAACATCTTCTATGGGCAACGTAAACTGCACAGTAACCAAATTAGCAAAATAGTTATGTATGGAATTATCATTCGTTATATTCATGGTTATACAGCAGTGTAACACGAAGTAAACCAACCATGGTTTGAATCCGTTTGCGAAAAATATTTTGTCGTAGGACCATTTTGTGAGCTATTCGAGCGAAGCTCGGTCACCCAGATATTAAACTATTATACATGGAAAGCATGCGTGAAAAAAGGAATTTAATCAGTATCTAGCGGCTATAATAATGGCGTAAAAGGAAGTAACATCACTTACCTCATCAGAAATCATATTTTGAAAGCAATATTTATTGGGCGATTGAAACACTCATTAGCTTCTTTTATTAAAATCGGTAAATTCTTAAATGTTATGAAAACAATAGCACATTAGAAAGCTTTCAACCGCGCATTTAAAGCGATTCATTTTGTTATATCTTTTAAATTTTTGGGATGTGAATTATACAAAATTATTCCTGAATGATATGGCCATTTTTGGCAAAGAGTGGTTGGCACGCCAGGACGATGAATATTAGCCTTATTAAACCTGTTGTGTTAGTGAACTAGACTTTCTTTTAAAGTCTCTTCTAAAGTGGGAATTTAATAACTCTTGTCTTAACATACACGACTACTTCATAAATGTACATACACGGGAGAGGGAGAATACTTAATTTTCTAAATAAAGGTTTACACGCATTTCGGGGTTAAGATTTACATATGAAGCTAGTAAATATATTTAATATTCCGTGAACTTGGAAATGTGACCAAGAGGAAATGATGAACGGAAAGAATTGAAGAAAAATGCGGATACAGGAATGTGGGAGACATGTAAATGACGAAACATAACCTCGTTAATCACAATGTGAAATAAAGATTAAATGATGAAATACAGATTTTATCTAAATGATGACAAATAGCATTTCGACAACAACTGAATCATATTAGTTATTCTTAACATGAAGTTTGAGAGAAATTATAGCTATAAGGATTGAAGTGTTCTCATTACCCCAATAAATTGTTTTCTCACAAACATCCTTGCATTGACGTGTGTCACCACGAACGCAATTATCATAAGGAATTATGTTGTAAATCAAACTGTTCCATAGGAAACATAACCAACACAATTTACACTTTGTGTGAAACCAAAACGTTATATTTTGAAAGCATACAAAATACTATCAATACCGCAATGTATAGATCATCAAATACTTTTCCAAAACTTTGTAAAATTAAGATCCTTTCTGGAGAACAATTTACTTTTTAAAAAAGTGACAGATGAGAAACCCTGCTAATCAACGCACAGTTTTTAATTTTTCACACTAAGTATTAATACTAATACAGACATTTCTGTTTTCTTCATGAAGATGGTGAGCATTTTCAAGGATTATTGGAGTCGCAGTACATACGAGGTGAATGGTTGGCCCGTGCTCATGATGAAAGACTCAAAATCAAACCTATTACACGACCTTAGTTGGACTCCTATCAGAATATATTATGAACTTTTAGCGGAACACATTTAAAACAGGGTTAGTAGATTTGCAAGATTGATGCAAATAGTATAATTAAAACCCAAAATAGTATTTAATAAAGGACAGTATTGACACAAACAAACGACAAAAAAAAGTATCAATGGTGAATCATATTCAATTACCTGGTAAAGTGTTTTCACAAGCCTCGTTTGATTGCTATAATTTGAATTTAATTTTGCATCGTTTACTTTAAACCAAGGCCATCTGATGTTCAGAATAAAGTTGAGTAACTATGTGCTGACAACATTCGGGTAAAACCTATCTTTCCCAGAGAATATTCGAAATGCGAGGTCGTGGGATGTCAGATGTTCCTCGTCTCGATGCACGCAGGACGCACGCAGGAGGAGAGGAAGTGATGTTCCCGCGATCATCTGACGCTAATCTCGGAACAGTGAGATGAAACTTGAAAGATAAAACTTAAAAACATAACTAAATATAAATATTTACGTAACGAGAATTGGTTACTGCAATTGAGATACATGGATGTGTCTAACATGGCAAGTTTATGAGAAACCTCTGGACAAAAGTCCCTTTCATTTATATGCCCATGGAATAGCATTGCGAATTTTATTCCTGGAGTCTGGATTTGAGAGCAATTTTAACGCTGTCCTGGGAGAAAATGAATGTGGTGTCTGATCTGATATGTAATTGTTTAACATGATCTGATATGTAATTCTTTAATGTGACATATTTTGCTTTCGTTAGTGATGCTATGGTTTATTGATTTATTTCCCGTCAGTGTGATAGGGAGTTCTGACATATTTGTCACATCTAAGAAAATTTTAACCAGCAAGAGAAACAAGCAAAGAAAATCAAAACAGTTTTTGCAGCATTTTACCTTCAGCTGGAGACGCTGCTTTAACCCTGGATTCATAATTGAGAAAATTTTATTTATTTCTTCGACTCAAGTGGTTCGAGAATATTAAAATTGGTATGAAAGTAGCTTGTGTATGCCGGAAAAACTGTTCTAAAAATCTATACACACTTGTATCTCGAATTTATTTTTCGAAAAGTCTCAGTACGAGAAAAAACTCATCTCGTATCAGAAATGTTCGCTACTTCGAGTCAATATGAATTTTCTGCTCAAAACATTCCAAAAGTTAATTGTTAGTTTAAATTAAATTTTCGAAAATAACAGCAGTAATTTCAACAACTATACCTCACTACAAGGATAAATTTTGAAGAAAAATTTTATCACAATAAATTAATTGATTAGGAGATGAAGTAAGGAATTCGAGAACGTGAAGTTTTCCGTTTGAAATGAAAGTGCCATGGCAGATTCATGTGAAGGTGTTGTCTCCTTTGGGGTGTGTATTCCAAAACAAAGCTGTCAGTATGTGATGAAGATTCCACGGCAATACAGATGCCAATTCGCCAAGCAAACGGAAGACTGCAAAGACGGAGATACGCTGCTGGACTACACGGCCTTCGTCCTCTGCAAGTTCAATGATTTCGACTCGCACATCTACTTCGCTTACATCTACCTCGTGCTCTTCCTCATTCTCGGTTTCATTATCCTCAGCACCGTCACCCACTACTTCTTTCCATCTCTCTGCTATTTGGTGTCTCTTTTGAGACTGCCGAGAAACGTAGCCAGTGCCACGCTGATCGCTTGGGGCTATGCAGCTCCTAATCTCTTGATGTTGATGATCGGCGCAACGCGTGGCAGTTGGGAATTCGTCTTGTGCCAAGTCGTAGGAGCCGGAGTCTACGAGTTCACTTGCCTCGTCGCTTTGATTTCTATCATCAGACCATTCTTCACGCGACCGTACCTGTTTCTACGACTCAGCGTTTTTTACGTCGCGTTAATCATAGCTTTGGCTTTGACAAATTTGGACGATCAAATTTCGATCTACGAGGCAATTGGGTACTTGCTGGTGTATGCGATTAAACTCATAATCGACTTGATGGACGATTTAGTGAGTAGTGCTTATAAAGACCTGGCTGTAATCGCCCAGACCGATCTTCTAGTGAAGGAAGAGACACGAGAGGACGATATGAAGTATGTTAGGTCTGGAAATGAATCGCCAAACACGCAACAAGCGGAAGCGGAAAGGAAGCGAACGCTGTACGACAAATTCGTAACAAAGACGCATCACAAGCGTCCTACAAGATTGGCGATGCATTTGAGGCGAAATCTGGACTCGCAATTGGTGGATTTACCCCCACCACAAGTCCCTCGGAACCATTACATCCTGTGGGGAAGTTCGAGAAACGCTTTATTGAATACTATTCGTCTGCAACGACTCGAGCAATGTGGATACCACGATTTAGTCGACGCGGAGAGAAATACCAACAAAAATGTCATTGCAGTGGATATCTCGGGTTATAGGATCATAGAAAAGAATTCAAATCTCATGACGGATTTTTTACACATGATTCTTCCCTTACATCTGACTCAATGGGAGAGTTATAACGTGGTTGAAAAGATGGCGTCGGTTATAACAGCCCCCACAGTGTATTTCTGTAAAATATTCGTACCTTGCGTGGATGATGGGGTGTTAACCAACAACTGGTGTAAGTTGTTGGCCTGTCTTCAATGCATTACAGCTCCGATAATTATGTGGGTGATGCTTAGCAGATGGATTGATTCATTAAACGTCGCCGTGTTTGCAGCTTCTCTCTCTTTCGCGTTCGTAGCGTTTTTTGTTTTGTTGCGATTCTCTCGTGTCTTGAGAGCGCCATCTTGTCACATCGCTTTCGTCTTCACTGGGTTCGCCGTGTGCACCGCGGTGCTCTTCTACGTAGCCAATGAAATCATCCGTTTGTTAGATGTGTGCGCGTATGTGTTCTCCATAAGGCCCCCGACTCTGTGGATGACTGTCCTCGCATGGGGGAATAGCATAGGGGATATTCTTAATTGCATTAACGTGACGAAAGCGGGCTATCCACGGATCGCGTTAGCCTGCATCCTCAGGAGTAACCTGATGCTAGTTTCAATCGGCGTTGGATGCGCCTTTTTGTATATTATTTTAGTAAGAGGTGAGAAATTGAATCTCTCTGGGGAAGAAGCTATTGAGGTTATCTACGTGGGCTTTTTCTATCTAATAGCGACTCAAGCATTTGCTTTAATCATTCTTCCCTCGTTGCATTTTCGCTTCAGAAGATCTTACGGCGTATTTTTATTAGTTGCTTATTTTATGTTCTTGTTACATTGTTATTTATGCGAATTGAAAGTGTTGGAGTCTATTGTTTAAGAGTTGTTCTTTTTACTTCTTAGACATGTATTTTAACAGTTGTTTCGAAATTATACACATTATATTGATCTTTCGCTAGAATAAAATTAATGTTTATAATCAATTTGTGTTTTTATTCATTGATAATGATTTAATCTACGTATTATTAAGTATGAATTTTACATATATTGTACGTAGTTCAATTTTATTATTTTAATATGTATACTTGGAAGAACGGGTCTGTTGATCTGAACCAAATATTTCATTTCAAATATCTAAAAAAAACAATTTTTTTTACCCCTTGAATACTTTTTTCATTCTTGTGTTCTGGGTGATGTAGAAAAAGATTATCGCAAATCGTCATGCACGAAATCTTATTGTACGTAGAGAATGTGCGAAGGCCGAGACCGGATCTTCTTAAAATCACCTAGCGTGAGGCTATTCTTTCTTCTTGCAGAAATGAAAATAAAATATATATTTGTTTAAATAAATATTTCATCATCGTATAATGGTGATAAATAGTATCACAAGTATCGTAAAGCCGTTCTAACTTTGCACTTGAAATTTTGACAATGCGCTGTCTCGATTTCCCATCGCTCGTCCTTCGCAGGGCAATATTTCCGTCAACATCAAAAACTACAGCAGCTTCCGGGGTTAGGGGAGGAGACGGGTGATGTCTCCAAACAATTTTCACTGTCACGGGCGGACAAGCCTTCCATTTTGAAGCGTTCGACCGGTGCTTCAAGTAAAAATCGCCAACTCGAACTTCGAAAACCTTAATGTTTCGAACTGCGATTCTGCCAATGGGGTCACAATATCCGGGAGCGGGTCTACCGCTGACAGCTAGGAGTGCGACGTCCTCGTTTCCCGTTCAATCTGGGATGAGAACGACAATTGCAGGTGCAAGATAAGAACGACAAGCGTGTAAGTCGTTTCATGTATCATGACCATCCAGGAATCAAAGCGTCGAGGTATGAAATACCGACTAAAATTCTTTATTGCCATTAAAATACTAATATATCAATATTATTGCCCTGAAGAAGGTCGCTGCAAGATGCTCGAAGCGTCAGATTTTCATTTCTCAGTGCAGCGATTCCCGGCCACGAAAGCCTACTCTCTAAAAGTTGTCTTGTTCAGGAGGTGAAGGAAACAATCTAAAAAATAGTATTATTCGATTAAAGAAACTTAAAAACCGTCCCACTTCAAGCAGAATTTATTAATCAAATAGACTGAATTAGAAGGTTCCAAAAATATGTAATTTTTTTTTTTTTGCTTCAGGCAGTTTCTTACTTGTACCTTGAAGTAGGTATGCCTTGTGAGGTGACGATATCGGTATGTAATAT
This sequence comes from Laupala kohalensis, assembly GCA_002313205.1. Lineage (NCBI taxonomy): Eukaryota > Metazoa > Arthropoda > Insecta > Orthoptera > Trigonidiidae > Laupala > Laupala kohalensis. The sequence continues at coordinate 168,639 of NNCF01128037.1, forward strand.
TTGTTCTACACGCCTTATTACGCCATGATAGATGAATCTGGAATTAATTGTTACTATTCTGTTTATCGTCAAAGGGAGCAAACTGTTTTTGTTCTTATTAATGGAGGACGTATGTCATAATCTCACCTTGGAGTGTAGATATTTCAAATTTACTCATGTCAGGATCCTTTCATCGGAATTGATGGGTTATTGTTTGCTTATGGAGAGTAAATTAGTTGATAGTCCTCCATAAAGTGGTGATAAGTTTTTAATTGATTTTTGAACGTAAATATTTTATTAATGTTCTTTTTTGGAACATTTGGGGAATTCCTCTAATTTTATTATTTTATCAAATTGTTTAGGACTTCTCGGGTGACTCATTAAAGGAACGTGAATGACTGTTGAGAAAAATTATCTGTAAAATATTACACAAATATAAGATTCTTACTAAGATAAAGTTTATCTTATAAAACAGTTTAAAGTATTGAAAATCTATAAATTGTGTACCTGTTTTTAAAAAATAAGTTTAGATTTGGTTCGAAGAATAAAATGTATTTATCCATTTCTTTAGAATTTCTGTGCACACTTGAATGGGATTATTTCATGGTATGAGAGAACCTAAAAACTAATATATTCTCAAAATCCCGCGATCGAAAATTTTCACAGAATACTTTCTGTTTACTACGAATATAAGTTGGAACCCGAAACAACCCAGCATCCCGTAAATAATCCTTCAAAAATCTACCAAAGAACAGTTACTTGACAATATTGTAGACGCTGTCAGATAGTAAATTACTTTTAAACGGTAACAAACTGCGTCATGTGACCACGTAGAGGAAAATAAACGAATTTACTCTCCGTAAGCAAACAAGGGTTCAAGCATCCAAGCATCAACTCCAATCAAGAGTTCTAGGGCAGAGGTGGATTGAACATTTCAGCACACTCTTGAGATACGAATACAAGTAGTTCGGTACATGTTTTAATATTCACAGAATACCAACAAATTTCTATTAGATAAACAGAAAAGTTATTTCACAAGTACGTATTACTATAAACTATAGATGATTCAGAAAATATTGTTTATAAATCGTGACTATTAAAATAACTCTTAATTCGAGATTAATTATTTCAATAGTAAGAGTTCGTAGAGTTTGTTGATTAATTTGTAGTGGAAGATAAGGATATTTTTACGTTAGAATAAAACATTGGAATCATAAATGTCACAATATAAAACAAATTTGATTTTAGTAAAATGGGAAATATTAATCGTATCAGTTTTGAAGTGTTTTGTTACAGACCTCATCCACGGAAAATACATAAATCTGCAAAATTATTTCATGGCCTCCACCGTTTTTTGAGAATTTTGATTTAGTGTCAATATACAATGTTTGATGTTTACATTTGTAACATGAAAGTGTAAAGAAAAAATATTGTTATTTAATTATTCCTACTTACTTTATAGCTATTTATATAAGGTAAGCACATGGTTTGAACTACTTTTTTATTTTGAAAATAAAATTAATCTGAAAGTAAATAACCCTCTTATGAATTAAATTTAGGTTGTATCACATCGAAAAAGTATTTAAACATATACCAAGTTTTACAACTCAAAAAGAAATGGCAAATGATTCTATACAATAGAAGTAGACTTGAAAAGATCTGTAGTTAGAGGTCAATTCAAAATGGTTCAAATCCCATTACAAACCAACCTTTAACTCATAATTTTAATGTGAAGCATCTATAAGGTATGACATCGGATTGCAAGGTAAGCAAAAAAAGAGAAAAAACATTTTTTATGGAGTTGAACACTAGTCTAAACCACTCGTATCATATGGTGAATGTTGATTCAAAATCCCAAATTTTAATCCTTTTGTTACGTTACCTCTTTCTTCCTCTTCAGAATTGCCACCTGTAGGTTTAAACTCAAAGAACAATCAATTAAGATAATAGTAGTAATTTTTCCCCATGGTGTAAGTTTATCTCTTGTGAAGAACATTTTTCCATGATTTAGCTTTCGTTAATTTTTACATCTACACTAATGATATTGACTTATGTATAAGCAGCCAGAGCTTTGTAAAAGCTCTTATAGAAGGATAATATTTGAAAAAAAAAAGATTAATTTTAATAGAATTCTATGGAATAAATATTCAGTACATTGTTCTAATTAAGAGATTTCAGTCCAGCGAAATAAGAATACTTGTCTTGCATTAATATGACATATCTTTCCAGAAAATAGTTTCTTGAAATTGAGAATTAATTCATATATACGTGAAATAATTTATATATTTGAACCTATCAGAGGAGGACCGAGAATCTTTTTTTGTGTGTTAGAATGGTGGAAGAGAGAATGCTCACCCCATCTCTTAGATACCCAGAGAATTATGATCAAGACGTATGCTGATGGCAACTGCAATACGTTTTTGCTTCGGAGGTTGATTTGGTTCTGAACATTGAGAAACCCCAAGATATTATTGACAACGACTTTCTTTTGCTACTGAGCGATTACACCTTGTAGTTGTCACCATTAAATTAAAAAAAAAGAAGTTGTAGTACACTGCCCTTGGACCCTTGATCGGAATTGACGGGATGGCCACTTGCTTGTTTTTGGAGAGAACTTAATTTATTATCGCCCACGTGATCACACGCATTTTGCAACTGCTATTTTGACAATCAAGTTTATTATTATCTATTTTGTAGTAGATATTTTTGACCTTTTTGAAATTAGCAATATTAACATTGAATTTAGCGTTTTGGTCATTAAATAATAACCACGATTTTTTCAACATGTTAACGTTTCGCCAATCGTTAATTTGGCCTTCATCAGGGCTACAATTAGATTTGTGGATCTTATAACAAGGACTACTGAATTATTTAATTATTCACTACATATTGTTGATAAACGTTCACACCTAGTTTCCTCACAAGCCGCACTGGTCACATGTCATCACCTTGGCGTTGTTATTATTCAATGACCTAAACACAACATCCAATCTTAATATTTTGTAAGAAAAGTTTGATGATCTGATTTCCCGCGAATCCATTCGCGTCAAGGTTTTTTTTTTTTTTTTTGCGGGGGAATAATTGTTCTTCAAACCTCATTGATATCAATTCAAAATACTTGGCATATTTAGTTGATGCATCAACAGAAGACAGCTGAATGTCTACAAGATAACTCGCCCACGAGAGAGGCGTAAAATGGAACGAATTTCATTTATTCAAAAAAGTTTGATAATCATTGTGATCCAAAATGACAGTTATCTGTTTTGACAGCCCTTATCTCTTTGGTAATGTATATCTTATGATTTAGAGTTGTTTTTTTTTCATTTACATGTTGTATGGAGTTCGGAATGGTTGTGTGGAGTAGAAGGTTAGATGTGTAAATGTTGTACAGTGTTCATAATAATATTCCCACCCTACACTCGCACACTAGAACTGTGCTTTACCAAACCTGGGCAGAATATGGCTGGCAATAAGAATTTTCGACCTATATTGTGTTATTGTTTGTAAGAGAAATAGACGGCCTTTTTTGCTTTTATTTTCGCCAAGTAACAAGAAAATAATTTCTTGACATTACCAGGGAAATGTGACCTACGGGGTGTGCATCCCGTCTATCGATTGCCGATACATAATGATGATCCCTGTGGAATACCGATGTGAATTCTCCCTCAAATACAAAGAATGCATCGATGAAGACGCCGTCATACATTACATGCAGTTCCTGGCTTGCACATTCTACCACCATTCCTATGACATGTATTGGGGTCTCTCTATACTCATCCTCTTGATCATCTTTTACTTTCTGTCGCTGTGCGTTATATCGGATTTCTCCACTCCTTCTCTCTGCTACGTCTCCAACGTCCTCGGTCTCTCGGAGTCCCTTGCCGGAGCCACGTTGCTGGCGTTGGGCAACAGCTCGCCAGACCTCATCACGTGTTTGGTGGGCGCCATGAAGATGGGCATCGAACAGATCATCTCACAGGTAGGTAGTCGAACGTTTCACGTTCATATTTGTGTGTGTTTATTGTTGTATTTGTAAATGAGAAATTTAGCTTGCTATTGAAGCTTATCTACATGGAGCGATAGGAGTTAGAAGTTGGGTGGTAGGTCATTGTTAGTACGTGGACCGCTTAGCTGGGTCTACCAACGACTTGACCCATGTGGAGGGGTTTGTAGGAGTTGTTAGTAGTAGTTAGAGTTATTGATATTAGGACGAGGTGAATAGAGGAAGGAGGGTTCGCTTTCTAGTAGTCACAGCTATATGAACTGCTACCATTTTGTGGCCCCATTGGGAATTGAACCCGGGATTACTTGATGAGCTAGAACGCTACCACCTGACCAACGGAGGGGCTCACATTGATTGTGGTTAAAGTCAAACTATCCCCCAACAGGCCCCGAAGGTGCCCAAGGGGTTCGCAGAAGGTAGAGCTCCGCAATTTCTTGACCTCGGCAATAGGAAGAGGAGATGTGGCCAGTACCTCGCTCCGGCCGGTTTTGTCCCCCAGGATAGATCCAGTGCTCATATTACAGCTAGCTGAGTACGCTTGAAAGCCAGTCTGGATGTTGTGGTGTGATGAAAAATCTCCCTACCCCCCCCCTCGATCGAACCCCGGCCATCCAGCAAGCAACTCAGCGCCCCACTCACTGCAACGCAGACCACACTGATTGTGATATTTTTACTTGTGTTAATTCGAGTAAACCAATTTTATTCGTTTATATAGTGTATTTGTATTCAAAAGAAGAGATCGTTTTCACTCTAGTTCTTCGAGTGAAGAATTTCACTCTAGACGGACACTTAAACTATATGGCGTTGCTCAGTTTCAATGTAGACTAAGACATTTATTGTTCTTTCAAACCATTCGTTTCTAAGAGTGCAAGTTCACTCTTAACTTCAATCAAAAAATCGAGTGAATTGTCATGCTTAAAGATGATTTATTTTTTAATAAAACTAAAACTAATTCTTTAAATGTATTACGTAATAGTTTTACGTTATTTATCCTCATAGAAAGTCTGCAACCAAAAAATTATGGGCAGATTCAGATTCTACAGAGCATTTCGTGTAAGATAATTGTATTTACGCTCCATTTCCACGAGATTGTGGCTCTCACAGGAATAATTTTAAACTAATGCCCTTTCATATACAAACAAATGATTGGGCTCTGGGTGTTGCTAACGCAAACACTAATGTAATTTCTTTACCGGCAAATACTTTTTTTATTTTACGAATTTAACAATTTAACCCTGCAGTGGTCGCGCGGATGAAATTAGTCATCCATGCCAAGAAAACCGTTTCATTATGTTTGTTTTCATGGTCACAAGGCGTGCGTACAGATTACTAAACTAGACATCTGTTGCATCACCTCAATTGTTGCCCAGTCTCTATCACGCGCGGTTTTCTTGAAATTCTGGAACAATGAGTGTTGAATGACACGCGTCATCAACTTGACTTATTTTGTAGGTACTTTGATATTTTTGCGAAGAGTATTTTATGAACAACTTAAGTATAGAAATTTACAGATAGAAGGCAGTTATTAGGTGGTCATACATAAAAAGTATTAATAAATATTCAATAACATTGCTACTTTAAGAAATGGACGACAGATGTCATCCACGCGATATCTGAAGCTCCATTTGGAAGCGATCAGTTCCGAAAGTAATTTTGATAAATTATTCAACGAGTAACGTATGTATGAAAAATTCGATTGGAGGAAATAAGATTCTTATTAATTCAACGATGTTAATAAAATGTGTTTTTTAATTAAATTTGTACTTTTAAATTGGATGACGGTTGTCATCATTGGATTCATGAGCGCGACCATTGCTTGGTTAAGTTATAATAGATAAAATCCTCTTCCAAATTTAAAGTGTACGGGTATCCTGGAAATCATAATCCTGGAAATGAATACGAAGATTTTATTATTACTGATGAACCTGTCGTGTTGCTTAGGTGCTCGGTGGGGGCATGTTCTTAACGTCTATCGTGGTGGCTACCATCGTACTCATCCATCCCTTCCAACTGCTGCCAGTCTTCTTCTACAGAAACGCGGTGACTTACCTCATGGCGATCTTTCTGTTACGAATAGCGTACGAAGACGGGGTGATTCACATAAGTGAGGGTTTGCTATTCCTGACGTTGTACGTTGCGTATTTGGGTCTCTTCTTCGTCCACGCGTGTGGCTATAAGAAGAAAGCGAAACAGTTGTTTGAGGCGGTGAGTATCTGTGCTCCCTCTGCACGGTCCATTTTACGTACTGCTTCGTGACCTTTTTCGTACATACCAGACAGGATGCAGAATACATGGAAATATTCAAGCATGCTATATTTTTGCGAGATTAAAATACATGTGCTGTTTTATGTTGCAGTGTTTTCTTGATACTAGAAGGTCGTAAATCAATGATGAAGAACAAAATATAATATTAAATCAACAATTCGTTTATCAATGTAGCCTGTTTACATATCCAGTGAAATGGAAGTACAGTTGAGGTTAGCTGTTGGTTGCACTTCCCGTGGCGTTGAGAGACAGTTCATCCTAGCTGCATCCATTTCTCATCCTACGTCGTGTAAAACGCTCATTTCGGAACGTCCATTTTCTGTACTTGTAGATGACGTCAAGCCCGACGTCATCCATTTCACACCCATTTCTTGTACAGCAACTACACGCAAATTGTCTGTAAAGTGGACCGTGTAAAGCGGGCTTAAGGAACAAATACACTACTCTACCCGTGAGCACAACAGGGGTGGCGCGACTAGTGGGTTCGCATCTGGACGACTGTGTAGAGGGGTATTGATTCTTATTGAATATATTAACCGTGAGTAACGTTGTGGAAGAAAGTCTTGATACTCCAGTTTGAGCATAAACATAACGTTAACCCGTTGTTTCACACTAAAATGAGTTACACCAAAATTTTTCATATTTCATTCTGGGTTTATAAGTGTGAATTAAATTTTTTTAGTTCATCCTATTTAAATTATATTGCAGATATAAAGAAAAAGAGTCTGTTCTTTGATTGGCGCGTTAACATTGAAAATTCATTGCTTAAAATCCACTCGTCCGGTCACAATATTGATATGACCTAAAGAACTTATTATTTAAAGTTTTGTCGAGTTTGTAACTGATGTAATCTAAATGAAAAATGTTCTTATCAAGTTAGCCCATCAACGTTTTCTCGGTTCTGGGTGGTCGCAAAAGAACGAAANTCAGTTACAACTAGCATCTGATTCAGCTCTGTGCAATAGAAAGAACCTTCAGAAACATATTTGGATAGGCCGACTACATGAGAGACTGTTTTTGGCAAATATTATACACTTATTGCGGATTCACTATTAATGTGATAACCTTAGGATTTGATGTGAAATTAAAATTACATAGGACTGGATTTCTCCGAATCTTTTTGCTTGAAATCCCAGCGAAATAGTTTCGATGCTTTACGTGTAGGATCTCACATTTAAAGGTTGGGATATCTCATGCAAAACTTTAGGATATTTTAAATTTGGAATGCCACATTAAATGTTGGGATGTCTCATCAATGTTTGGGATGTCAAATCCAGAGATTTGGAGCAATCCTTTCTTCCTCAGATTTTTTATATATTAATGTTAGTAAATTAATAAATTTTAATAAATTTATTTTCAAAAAAGCAGTACAAACTGCATATGACCATGTGGAAGGCGAACTAACTTACTCTCCGGAAGCAAGCAAGGGACCATCCCATCAATTTCGATCAAGAGCCCTAAGGCAGAGGCGGATTTAACTCCTAAGACAAGAATAAAAATAGTTTGGAACTTGTTATAATATGAATAGAATACCAACAAAATTGTATTTAATAAAAGAAAAAATTATTTCAAAAATACGCAATATTGAGCTACACATTTTTTGGAAAATATTGTTTTTATAGTATGAAAATAACAGTAAATTCGATATTTATTATTTCAATAGTCCTATACAAGAGCCTAGAGAGCCTGTATTAAAGAATCCGTGTCTACCCGAACGAAAAGCGGAGTAAATCCCGAACCAGGATGGGGCTACAAAACTAATGCACTCAACCATGCCGTACACCTTTTCTCTCAGTGTTTGCATACAGAACCTAATAAACCTTGGTATTCAGGTGGTGAATCACGACGAAGCCCAGATGGAAGATCACGACGTCATACTGGTGGTGAATACTGACGATGTCTCGTCATCACCTTCCCCATTGGACACAGAAAGGGGCAGGAGGTACGGAGGTGCTAGACAATCGTCGTACTTGGTCTCTACGACACTGACTCGATCGTGGTCTTCGATGACTTCCATTCAGAAGACAGAAGCGAGACGATTGATCATGGTGGACAGATTGAATCGTCGCTTGCGATCGAATGCCGCTGCCGCTGCTGCTCGCGATCTCTCCATCCACGCGGGAGTAGAGATACCGGCACCTCTTCTGCCTCGCGCGACTCGAACTACGTCCTTAACTGGGATTCCCAACGCTGCGCTCCAGGTGAAGTCTTCGCTAAAGATAGACCTATCTTAAAGTATTAGATCCATCAAAGCGACTAGGCTTAAGTAACCCCAAAAAATCATTCCATATCCAGTGGCAATGAATTTTCGTATCATTGTGGCGCAAAAGTTTGAATTATTTGCCTTGAAATTACTATGGGCTTATATGGAGAAACTTTCGCGGGCTCATATTTTGTTGATATTCTGGGAAAAGTACCCGTTTAACTTAGCGAAATAAACCTACTAATACTCGTACATAACAAATAAATATAGGAACGCAATGACGTCAAGATTTTCATACCTTACGGGGTATTTCACAAAAAACTGTCGAAAATACTGTTCTGACGGAAATAGTAGACCTATCACGTGACTGAAGATAATGTGACACTTGCCGAAGAAAATGTCAAACGACAATTTAAATTTATTATCAAGTTTTCAAATCACAAATTAATTATTCTCGTTCAAATGTAAAAATCAAGACCAATTAATGAGAACATATTTTGTTCAATGTTTCCAAGTTTCATGAATCGTTGGCAATTTGACTTAAGTCAACACGGGCATAATACCTAAAAATGAGAACCTGGTGTTAAGAACCACTCTTGAGACACGGGAGAAACCTCCATGGTAACGTCTATGGTAACATGCCGGCAAGAGTTTTCCTTGTTGAAAATTGCTTGAATTTATATATAATTTCCGTTTTGCTGCCCACGACAATTTGATCAAGAAACTAAATTTTTGTAAAGACCTAGAAACCATGCTATGTATTGGGAGAAGAAGAACAATAAAAACGTAACAAAAAATGAAACTAATTGAATGATACGCGAGTAAAAACCCCTCTAAAGACCATATTTCTTTACTTATTTAATTTATTTTATGTCTTTTGACAAAAAGAGGTTCAGGCCTGCTCTTCCACCTAACCGTTGGACTTGGGTAAGGGAATTGAGAATGAGAGATGTTGGGTTGCCAGGGAACTTATGGTACCGAACTAACATTTGTCTGGAGTAGGAGAGGGAAACCCCAGCTAAAAACCTCACCTAGTTTGGCAGAGCTGGGTTTGAACCCACGTTCTACCGTTCAGCGGGATCTTGGAAGCGAAAACGTTACCACTAGACCATCACTGTCGGTACTTAGAGGGAACAAGAAGAAAATTAAATAGAGCCTTTAAAAGAATTGGGTAACGTCTATAGTGATACATGCTCTTATGTGTCAGCAGGTAGAGCGCGCGCAGACTTTTCGAGTGTACGGTTCCGAAATCACCGCTCTCACGGAAGCTCTGGTGAATGGAGCGGTGATTGGAGCGGAGATCAACGGCGAGAAAGTGTTGTGGAAAAGTGCGGGACTGTGGGAGGACTTCGTGTGTCACATGAGTCCTTGGAACCTTTCAGAATGGAGAAACGCCAACTTCTGCTCGAAAGCCATGACGGTCATCCTCATTCCAATAGTCTTCGTGTGCAAACTCTTGATTCCATGCATCGACGAATCCGTGGTTTGCAACAACTGGTGCAAGCTCTTGACAGTGCTTCAGTGTGTCTATTTGCCAGCGTTGGTGTGTTGGTATGCGGGGATCTCATCAACCTCGCCAGCCGTGTACATCCCCATCTTCACTTCACTGACCCTATTCGGTGTGTGCGCAGCCGCTTTCGTGCTCTTGAGTTCGGAGGTGAACAAGGCCCCGCGATATCACATCTTTTGCGCCATCGTAGGCTTCCTGGTCTCCATCATGTCGGTGTTTATCGTGGCTAATGAGGTGGTCAGTCTTTTAGAAACGGTGGGCCATGTCCTGGGGATCAGCATGGCGACCTTGTCGATGACGGTGCTCCCTTGGGGAAACAGCATGGGTGACTTGGTGAATTCGATTACCTTGTCCAGAGCGGGATACCCTCGCATGGCGTATTCTGCCGTATATGGTAGCAATATGCTCATGGTGTTGGTGGGAGTTGGGTTCTCTTTTATTCTTATGGTGGTTGAGAGAGGGGTAGGGATGCGGTCCTACGGGGCTAAAAACTTCCACGGTCACATCGGGAATCTGTACTTCTTCCTGGAAACTAGCTGTGTAGCGTCACTCTTGATAGTACCGTTGTTTAATTATCACTTACGTAAACCTTACGGAATGTTCTTGATAGTTTTGTACTTAATGTTCTTTTCATTTTGCTTCCTCAGTGAATTTTCTGTCATTCATCCTCTGGCGAAGGAATATTTAGGATGAACGTTGAAAAAATATCAATCGCATTACGACTATTCATATACGTGTATTTATATGGAAGATTTTACAACACTCAGCCACGAGTTTTGGGTTTTAAAGGATGAGGCAAACATGACGAATATATGAGATTTTATATATTATTTATTTAAACATAATATTATACCTGATTTTTACATACAGCTTATCTGAAGACATCTCGTTCATATGATTGTGTTAACTTTGCCAGATGTTGCACTTTTGCACCAAAATAGTGATTTGAGGTAAAAATTTAATTGTAGGGTAATTTATTTTGTTTGTTTATCATTTGTATAATGAAACAATATTCCATAAAAATGTTATTTGTAAGTTAAAAATAAATATATATATTATTTAGTAAAACTTTTTTTCAATATCAATAAGAATATATGGATGTTTTTCCTTTTCTTTGGCTATCAAGATCAAACTAAAATTATGCACTGTAGATTTGTAAAATTTGGGCCAATAAAGTATTTAAAAAAACACGCTATCATTTCTGTTTCAATCAGTGCGACTTTCAGAAAGGCAACAACAAATTTGTACGTCTTACAACTCAATACGGAATGGTATAGATATACATGATAAAGGAGTAAAATTTAAAACAAGTATTTTCGACAAACGTTTACCTTGTTATTGAAAAATTTCCAATGTCGAATTTTCCTTCTCCTGAACCAGTTTCACATCATCGTGTTATTGCTGAGAAATGTGTTCTCGAGTTTCTCATGAGAATCAATATAACGGATTTGGTCTATGTTTCTCATGTTGCCATTTTACATGTTATGGGATTCATCGTACAATTTTCTTTTCTGAATATCAGATTTGCTTTCCATAACTTTTATAATGCCTTACATCCATTTTGCATTACCAAATTGAAACCATTCATTACCTAATAAGAGTGTAGTAAATTACTTATTTTTTTAATTGATCAAAATAAAACAATAATATTACAGTTTATTATTCACCATATTAGAATCATATAGGTTTTAGTGCAATTTACCATATGTACTAGAATTAATTGACGGGACGATAATTTATTAATAACTAGCAGAACTACCCGGTGCTGTCCGAAATTTGGACAGAAACTCAAAACATTCATTATTGGGCATTGAAATTTTAAAAACTATTTGTAAATTAAAAATAGAATAAAAAATTAAACATTCTTAAAGAAACATACAAAAACTTTAATCAACATTCAAAGAAAAATTGGTTCAACAGATTGATCTATTCTACCCAAGAGGTCTGAATCTGGATTACATGTCAACTGGTCTGATTTTAACTCATTCTACCCCGTTTTACCAGGGGTTCTCATGTAACATTATTAAGTCGTATGTTACTTTCTATATTTCTCTTCTTTCGTAGAATTAAATTTTCACGTTTGTTAATTTCAAAAATTAAATGCAAGGAAGACAAAACTAAAAAATACACACAGTTTTCACTATTGTATGCGAATGTGTACGAAAATAGGAATTATTTTAAAATCCAGACACAAGGGATAAACACTTTACCCAGAAATAAACAAAGCACATAGTTGAGAGATCTGAACTCGTTAGTTTAATTCCACTTTCAGGTTATGTACTTGAAAACATATTATTCACATCCTTCGTGTAATTTTGCTTCTACGATTCAGTCACGTTGATTGTACGATCAGTGAATTCTCCTTCCGCCTCGCGTAACTCAAGCATACTCTGGCGGTCACATTAGTAAGCATATTAGTCACCAGTCATGCGAGTGAAGATTCACATCTACTGATCAACAACCAATTGCAATTGTTTCCCTGCTCTCATAATTCATCAATATTAACAATGCTTTGCATTTTGATTGCAATAACCCTTAAGAAGCATCCTATGAAATTTCATATAATTTCATTGATTACTTTATCCGAATTCACACCACAGACATACCATACAAGTAATTTTTATTAGTAGTAGAGATTACCCCCTTTTCTTCCGTCACGCCATTTGTGGTTGACTGTTGTAATTTGTATAATTCCGGTGCGTGTTTCTTTCAAGTACAATACGAGGTCTGTCCAGATAGTAACCTCTGTTTTCGTATAGCGTGATAAATATTGGGGGAGCACACACTTGGACTGACTGACTGACACATACAATGGGACAGTACGCTTCGAATTGCAGTGGTTGGAATTTCGTGGCGCTTGTCGTTTGTTTACTGTAGTGAATCATAATGAATGCCATTGAAAATCCCGCCAAACGTTTAATATGTTCAATGACAAGATTTTTATTGACCAAAAGTCTGAAATCGACTCACATTCATCGGGAAATTTGCGGTGTGCGGTGACCAGATGTGATGAGTGACGGTGATACGCGTCAGTACTGTCGTTCGTTAGAAAGTGGACGGCCCAGTGTTCGTGATGAAGACAGAAATGGCTGTCCCTAAGTTCATGAAAACCGACATTTTGCGATATGTAAACTCTGACAAAGTTTTCCCACTGTTTTCTAAAATGGTCGGTGCTTGAATTCGGTCACGACTTCAGTTAGGCGACCATGAATTGTGTGCTCGTTGGGTGCCGTCTCCGTTGCGATCTCTGGCGATAGAATTTTATGCCGAGGGAAGTTCTAGACTAGTTCTGAGGTATGACAAATGTTTAAATTTGTATAGCGGTGATGTAGGAAAATAAATTAGATGTGTGGTTTTCAAATTTAAACAATGATTTTTTATAGCGTAAGGGTCACTTTCTGGACGGTCCTCGTATAAAACAAAGCAAGCACATCCCACAATGGTTAATACTATTTTTTTTCTGTCCACCCCAAATATACTCATCACCCTCATATCGTGAACCTCATCGCCCTCCAACCCTTGGAGAGGAACGTCAGTGCGTATGTGGTCATTCGGGCGCAACACGCTGCCATCAGGCGCGTAGGTTTGGGGTGGGGGTGGGTGAGGTGAGCGACTGCACGAGCCGAGGACAATTCTCTCGACCACCCCTCGCAACAGCGCATTTACGTGCATCCACGTACGTGCTGCATACAAATATGTATACAGGTGGTGGACAGAGGGAGAGCTGACTGGCTGCATAGCTCCAGATGAAGAGACCCACCAGTCCGTGGAGACGGCGCAAAGCAAATGCTTCTGCTGGGAACACGACTCTCTGGAGAATAGACATTGCAGCCATTCACATGCTGTGGAGCTGACAAATCCATTTTCATTGGCTGGGACGACTCACAAAGGCCAATTGCGGTTCTCGTATACCAAGGTGTACCGCAATGCTCGTGAATTGATGCCAAATCGATGATTTCGGTGCGGCGAAAAGAAATACTTCAATTCCTCTTGGAAACTCAATCTGGTTCATTGACGTTGTGAACAGTATTGTATGAAAGCGAGGGTTGTTTCTCATAATGTGCAAATCCAAATGGATATCGATTCGAAAATATCAAATTACCAGAAATTGATTTTTAGTTCACCAGTTGATTCCTAATTTCAGTTGTTTACGCTTCTTTATATATTACAAGGGTCGTTCTTTAAATAAGAACTGTTTTATAATAATATAAGAGACACAATATTTATGAACATAACTTAAAAAAAAAGAAAATATGAACTTTTTTTTACTTTTGAACATAGCATTAATAAATAAACTCTTGTAAGTCGTGGTCCAAGCTTTTGAATACATCATCAAACAACTCTGCCGCCTGTCAATTTAACTAGTCAGTAACAGTTTCTTTCAATACGTCATCATTCTCTAAGTGCTTTTTCCACACTGTAATTTTTTAAGTCTTGGAAAAATATGAAAGTATGATGGTGCTAAATCAGGGATGAAGCTTGTCAATAGTGAAGCGCCTGTTTTGGCGAAACCCTTTGTGTCAACTCTTCATTCAAGACAGTAGACCGTCCGGATCGTTGATCATTGTAACGTCGGCGACAAGACATTCTATCAATTTGTGAAATATTACTATTTCTTTGCATTTCACAAGCCGGATGCTGTTAAGAAGCTTACAGAAGGTGACCGGTCGGTGCTAAGACGGAAGTGCGACGAACTTTGGACCCACCCTAAGCCTCTTCAGTTATTTAGGTATTGTTTGAACATATACCTTTCACATCTAAGGAAGGTACAATTGTTTTCGGAGGATGCGGCCTGCGACGTTGACCCATGCGAGATCCACTGGAATTTCGGTGTACCTCAGAAAAGCAGAATTTTAAGACGGATGTGAGTGAAGTACGTCGCCGGATGCAGAACAATGAGATACTCTGAAAAAGGTGCTTGCGAGCGCCTAGATGACGCCCATGGCGGTTCGTCTTCACGGCGCAGTCTCTGCGTTCCTAGAAGCCAAAAGGGTGACCCAAAATAGAGTACTTGCACGGTGGTGGCGAAGGCGTGGTTATTTGCTGATCACGTGACTTCTACTGTATATATTGGGAGGAGTGAAGATCCTCAAAGACTTTTACGTGGAAGTAGAGTTCGCCTGCACTGAGATGTGACTGGGCTAGTCTAGGTCGGGGAGACCAGATGTTCGTTAGGCTGCTGCGGTAGTCTTAATGAAGTCATTACTAATTGCGAGTGTCGTAACTTGTATCAGTTAGTTGTTGGGGAAAACAACTTATAATTTTGAAGGTTCATATAACCTGAGGGTTTTACTATTTAGTTGTCTTCAACTAAATTTATCCAAGTGTAATTAATGCTTTCCGATAGCATTACTCGTGTAATAACAGATTATTAAATGTATTAATGATGTTGGGAGTTTGTCTCCATTTGTAAATTAAGATTACTGTTTAATTTGTATTAAATCATTATTTATTGTTATTACACGTGTATTTGATTGCTTGGGAAACTGGGCTGGTGGCAGCGACGAAAACTACCATAGGAATTGTGGTATTTATGTGGATCCCGCTTCTACCCAAAAAATACTCACACCGCATAAGGGCTTGTGGTGTGATGTTACATTCATCATGAACATTTGTCCTTCCTTCATTAAAAAGGTTGCATCACTTACGCACATTGCGATCATCCATTGCACCTTCCCCATAAACTGCAACAAGTTACCTGTGAATTTCATCACGACGATCTTTTCGTGCGTTTAAAAACCGAATTATGGATCGTACTTCATAATCAACGAGATTCATTATCTATATGGCGACAAGCAAAGCATTATTACGCTACAACTAGAGATTGCAATCCCGCAGCTCCTTTAATCCCGCGGGATCGATGTGCGGGATTGATGGATCCCGCACTCCTAATATAATTTTATAGAATCAAATTAAAACATGTTTTTGTTCAAAAATCAACTTTTATTAGACATGTCATATATTCAACAATCAAGATTTGTTTTGTAACAATGAACAGTATGAAGTTAGATAATTATTAGGAATAATTAAAATATTTTTTGTTGAAAAATAATTAGTCGAATAATCAGGTAAGTTACCTGATAATCTGAAGCTGAACTTAGCTAAGGTATTTTGACTAAGTTTTAAATGCTTCCTTTGGTTTAAAAAGTACTCTTGCTTATTCTTATTCTAACCTTGCTTGTTCTTATTGTCTTGTACCTAACAGTATTATGAAACTGTTTAATGTGATGATTATTCAGTCTTATAATTACTAATAATCAAATCATAATAGTTGATCACTTTACTTAGGTTCTATGACTATGACTAACCTATGGTGCTAACTTTTGAAAATGTGCTCGTAAGAAGCAAATGGTGTTTATGATGTCATCTCCCTGCCTGCTTTAAAAAAAACTGCAAATATATTGTGCTACAGAAGAAGTTTCTACACTAGTCGGTTTGACCGTCAGGATATAATCAAAGGCAAGCGTCAGGTACCGTCCTCTGATTCCATCGGATTCAAAGCACGCCATTTATTTTTTACTTTCCCATATATGTAGTATATAGAAAGTATTGTAATCGTGAAAAAAATCGAAAACGAGATTTTTGCGGAAATATCCGTTTTGGAACCCCCTGATTCCGAAAATGTGGCTTTTGGCATAATGTCCGTCAGTCCGTCTGTGCTCAGCGATTCTGAGTAAATGGATGAATCAATTTTCACATTTCGTATCCAAGGTAGAATTTACTTGTTGTCGATGCACGTGCTTTGATTTTTTGTTTGCTTTAAAAAAAGAGTAGTTCACATGAAAGCCAAAGTACTATTTTGAATGTTCCTCAAAAACGGCGCCAACAATTTTGCTTAAATTTTCTGTACGCCAAGTACTGTTAGTATGCATTACATCCGCATTAGCGGCATTTCGCTCGAAAGTTTGGTATAGATACAGTAAAATAATTTCTATCTCAGTATCAGTATCTGATGTGTCCATTGCTTCTTTTGCTGGATTTTCTTGTTAACTTGTGATTGCTGCGTGTCATATTTATTGTTCGTGTATGAAGCGTGAGGATGTTATTTTATATTATTTCTTATCGTTTTAATAATTAACTCGACTACGCTTTTAAGGTAATTTGTGTTAAATCTTTTTGTTTATTTTCATGTTTTTTAAAAATTTAATGCATAATAGAAGTTTCAATCGTTAAAAATACTATTATTATAAATAATATATTTTAACACTTACAGAATTCTTTGACGAGATAGATAAGGACCGTTACGAAATAACAAGAAGTTAATAAAACAAACAGTATCACCTATTTAATCGAAATACTTAATAGATAGAATTAATGTTTATTAATATAATTTTGAAATTTCAAATGGCAAAAAATTAACTCTTTAGTTCTTAATTAAATTATATGATAATTTTTTTGGTCTGCTGGCTTTGATCTCGCGTTAATAATATCATATTTATCTTTACATTTATTAATAAATATATCTTTTGAAATAAAATATAAATCTTACAGATCTTCTCTCTCCAAAAAAACGAGAGAACAGAATTGTATATTAGAGATTCTTTTATATAAATGCTAGTAAAATATTTCTTTAATAAACTTATTAATCTAGATAAAATGGAGATGACCAAAATATACAGAAACAAGTTAAAAGCAACCGTCTCCTAATAGAATGCTTTACTGCCGCTTCCTATTCCAAACTGAGAAACGTTGTGGTTTTGCACCACTAGTTCAAATTTTTCTTCATAATCCTTTCACTTCTTGTCAGGCTTTTTCTTGTTTAAGCTGTTTCTCTAATTCTTCCTTGAATGTTAGTGGCCTGGTGGCAGTTGTAGGTTTTGACAAACGTCGCTCTCCTACTCGTTGTCTCCAACTCCAAAATGACGCTTTCTATTATTCTTTTTATTTCTTGGCGTATTGCAACTTTTTGTGGAACGAAAAATGTATGATCTGTTTCTTTTGGTCTCTTGGTCATGTTTTTTTTCGGATTTTGTAAGTAAATCAAAACTCCAGTCAACTCGGCGCGGCGCTCTTGAATACGTTCACGAAGACTCTTTCACAGTTGATTGCTCAGTCTTTTTGTTGCAACTTATCCAAAATGAATCGAAATATTGTGTCCGCAGTGATAAGCGTTGACTCCCGATTTCAAAGACTGACTATGAGATCATTCATCATGAACCACTCTTCATCGTTGGGCCTTGTAAACCATAAATTGTTAACTAAATGTCAGCAGGCCGAGTGCAACAATTAAAGTGTTTAATTGCGAGGAGAGGGTAATGAACAGAGGAGCCCACAATCAAGAAGATCTTTGTGAGTACCATGTAAAAAGACTTTCAATAAACACGTTCCAAGAGCGCAGTAGGCAAAGTAATGTGTAGTATTGTGACTATTTACCAATGTATTGTGTATTAATTAAGTTAGAATCATTATGAATAATAAAGTGTTTTGTTTGTTGCTCGAACACCAGAGTGCAGTGTTTTTATTGTAAGTGGCTCCAATAGGAGTGAGTACTCGGTTCCCTCCCCTTAGGATTTAGTTAGAATTATACATTTACGGAATTATTATTATTTTTTAAAAATTTTAGAAAAGTTTTTTTTTATTTGTGTTTATAACAATTAATTTTTTTTGTTATTTGTTAATAACAACCCGTAAAGTCACTATATATAATAATAATAATAACTACAGACACTAATCATGTATATTAGTCAGACCAATACAGTAAACGTGATATAAATTTCTGAGATAACCGGAATGTCTCTCGAATAGAGCAGTAATCTATTCCCCGGATGTTCTAACTTTGCATTTGGAGGTGTGTGACAATCTTACAACGCTGCACTGACCCTACCACCCACCCTTCGCTCGTCCTTCGCAAAGCAATTTTCCCGTCGACACCCACAAATAAAAAGCAGCTTCCGGGGATGGGAGCGGAGGTCAGTGGTGCCTTCAAACAATTTTCATTGTCTTGGGTGGACGGCAGCCATCCCTAGCGAAGCTTTTGACCCACGCTTCAAACAAAATACGGTAATTCTACCTTCGAAAATCTCTATGTTAAGAAATGAATGAAAGGTGAGTCGACCTTTGGGGTCATATAACACAAGGGAGTGGTCTACCGCTGACAGCCAGGGGTGTGAAGTTGTCACTTTCCGTAAAAACAGCGATGAGCTCGACAGATCCAAGTGCAAAGTAAGAGCGGCCGATGTAAAGTGTCAAATAGTATACTTTTGACATTACGGGGACGTCCGTTGCCCCACTCTAATACGTCTGTTTACCATCCTTACAACATATATTGCGAGACATTTGACTATCCGTATCGCATGTGAGAAGTATTGATGTGCACGGTTATTTCGCGCTTATCAATAGGTTAATAGTGATCCGAGTGAAGGTGAATAAGCGTTCATGCGTTACACAACATCAAGTATAATAAAATACAGAAATGAAATGATTTATTCTGAAAAATGGTAAGGTAACGTGACCGCATGAATCAAGGAAAACTCAGTCAACACGCAAAAGGGAAGGTACAATATGTACATGAGGATGAGGAAAATTGCCAAGGATTTCCGCATTTGAAAGTCGAACGTCGGAACAATCATTAAGGTGGCAATACAAACCACCGCGAGCAGAAAGAAGGTATCACCGATCAGCTCCGGATTCCCGCGTTTCACCACCAATGGCTGTCCCCTGGTGATCATGAGCAAGAAGTAGATTCCGACCCCGAGCAGCACCATGAGCACGTTGCTGCCGTAGATACCGGTGTGCGCCATGCGCGGGAAACCTGCTTTGGCCAGACTGATGCTATTGACGAAGTCGCCGATGCTGTTCCCCCACGGCACCAGGGTCATGGCGAGCGTCACCGTGCTGATGGAGAGGATCTGGCCGACGGTCACCAGGACGGCGAGCACCTCGCAGGCCAACAAGTAGATGAAGACGATGGAGACGAGGAATCCGAAGACGGCTATGGCCATGTGATAGGGAGGAGCTTCGTTGACGTGAGACGTGACGAAGACCCATCCGGCCACCACGACTCCCAACAGAGTGACGCTCACCAACACGGGCACGTACACCTCCATGCCGAACGCTCTGGTGATATTGAGACTCCAAGCGAGGATCGGAGGCAGATACATGCACTGCAAGAGAGACAAGAGCTTGCACCAGTTGTTGCACACGATGGACTCGTCGACGCAAGGAATGAGGAATTTGCTGATGAGGACCATGGGAGCGAGGAAGGCGGAGAGGATACGGCAACACGTCGACATGTCCTGCCACTCGTCCACGTCGATGGGGCTCATGTGCAGGAAGAAGTCCTTCACCATGGCGTTGTGTTTGCGCACCACGGGTTTGCCCCAGATCTCCACCAACACCACGTTGGCGTTCAGTACCGTCGATCTTCGCGCTCGCTCTCTCTGACCGAACTCACGCAGGAGGTCTGATCGCTCCACCTGAACACAACACATTGTGACGAAAATTAAAGGGAAAATTCAGTTACATTTGGGTGTTACGATAAGAGGTTTCCAAGAACCAACAAATGTGAAGATTGTTGAGATGGGAGTTGAGTAATGGAAATGCCAACAAAATAATTTAATTACATAAATCGCAACTAGCAAAATAAACCATTATTAACACAAGGAATTCCAATGATACAAAACTGAGTGCTCGGTGAAATTTGGATGAGATGTGATGAAATGATTCTCCAAATGTTTCACATAAAGTCCAAACGTTGTGAGCTTTTAAATCATAAAACATGTTCTGTTCGTTCGTGGTGGTAAGTCTTGAATTATTTATTTAATCTGATTATATTACGGACGTTAATTGTAGTAGAATTTGTATCTATTAGGTGAAAGTATAGTTCAATTACTGTCCAGGAACTCTCTAGACTCGTTTAAAATACACGAGAGCATGTAAAAATAAAGCGGCCGAACGCAACACGTTCGTGATTTATGCATCACACCTCGGAGAAAGTGAAACATCATTTTGTAATGTTCTGTGACATATAAAGTTGATGTAAAAAAAGACTATGGAGACTTTATCAAGGTAAACTTCCTCTTCAGCTCAAGGTAAACTTCCACCACTTTTGTGATCTAAAAGTTGGTCTCTTTTTGAAAAAAAGTATTTTCTTCGTAAGATGTAATGTATTTCACCATCTACAATTGTTGCAATTATTTCATTTATATAGTCGGTGACGTATCTTTTTAGAGTTTAAATAAACGTAATGCTATTGATTCAGACATTTTAGTGATTTAGTTCTACGTGCGCTAGTACAACCTTAATTATTACTCAACTTTCTCTTGAAGCCATCAGCTTCAAATATTTAGATCAATCTTCAATTACTCTAGATCTCTGAATGAAATTAAATTATCTACCTGTGGTTTCCAAATCACTTATTTTAAATCTAAATAATCAGCACTATCTGTCAGCCATCAGTTAAACTACATTCTTTATACGTTTTGTGGAGATTTTTCGTGAGATTACGATAAATGTTTGTAAATTTTAAACCTGTTGTGTATAATCACAGCAACATGAATTATAATTGATTTTCGAAGACTGTTGATTAAAATTACGTGTTTTTTGTTTGATCTATTCAACATTTTTGTACGCTTTATGTTTTTACTTGTGGAAAAAGATGCACTCTTGAAGCAATGTTCCGGACTGCAGATCCTTGCCTCTTCTAATTGGGCAAGGGTTCGAAGAAACATGTTTGCAAAAAAATTTAAAATATGGAGAGATAGGGAGAAGTTTTTTTCTATTTTTTGAATGCATACTTAAAGGATATATTTTTAAATTGTCCTTCAACAGATCTCGAAATTTCACGATAGGTTCACGGAGGGTAGAGATCGGTAGTTATATGGCCTCGGCACTAGCAGGAGGAGATGTGGTCAGCATCTCACTCCGGTCGGTTTGACCCCAGGAGAGACTCTGTACTCATTTTACAGCAAATTGAGTAGGTCTGGGAGTCATTCTGGATGTTGAGATTGATATACTCTAATAACAGCTTAATTTAAAGTCTACAACTATTTTCAAGTTTCATGTGTGTGAGAACTGAAAAATGACGGATCTGTACCCCATGCTACTTGATATATTAGATTATGATATACAGTTCTTTCCAAGACCCACTTGATAATACCAGTGATTATCGTTCATATAAGACCTACTGATATCTCAAATAAATATAAAGGAAAGCGCTCCCACAATTTGGGAGTGTCTGTGGCGCTTTCTCGAGGAAGGTGGTCGGAAATCGAACCACGTCGCGGGAGAATTTGATTCTTGCACCATACAAAGGATAGGGATGACATTAGTGCTATCTTGCGTGAACTTTGAGGTACTGCACTCTAATAGTTGAGTTTCTCACCATAGCACCACCGACAATCCAAGACAGCACGAGTTCAAAATCAAAATGGGAAGGTCGATTACGTACTTTAATCTCAAGTGTGATCAAGTAGGTCGTGGTTCTGTCACATCATTTTCATTCATTCCAAACTATATCATACGCTTCAGATACTATGATTCGACGTCGTAGGTGTAAAATTTTAGAGCGGCATTGACGACTGAGGATACCTCCAGAGTGGAATTGGCGGTCGAGTTGAGAGCCGTCCCTCGGCTGTCACGGGACACCATCCGGGTGGGAAACTCTACTCCGTTATCGTCCAGTTCGTCCAAAACCTGCAAAACAAATCAAAGAATTTGTGAATAAATATTTATTACAATAAAACTAGTCTTACGTGTACTCCGTTTGAAATTATCCTTACAGGAAATCAATTTAAGTACGTTTAATTATACATTTTTGTCAAAACAGCAAAAGTTACAAACGGCGTGTGACCTCATAGAGGACATTAAGCTAATTTATACTACAGAAACAAGCAAGGGACGTATTCCATCAATTCCGATTGAGGAGGAGTTAACATTTCAGAACACTCTTGAGATAAGAAAGCAAATACCTTCAAGTTGGATTACAAAGGGAATAGCAACAAATTTATATTTAATAAATCACAGCAACTTCGTTCTCAAGTACGTATTTTTGTCAAAATATAGATTATTCGTAATACATTCGTAAATCGGAAATATTAAAATGAATCCTTGATCATTTTTTCAGTATTTTTTTTTTTTTTTGCACGTATACGGATATTCTTGCGTTTAGGCCAAGTAAAACAATTTTTTGTTATGCTAACGTTTCGATATATTTTATATCTGCTTCAGGGCAACATCAACAAAGGATACTTTCACTATTAATTTATACAATAAACTACAGATCACACAAATCAACTACAACATAAAGTATATAAACACATGGTACATCCCTAACAATTCTAAAACATGATTACACGATTCATATCATTCCATACTAATAATATCACCAATGCTGCACACATCCTCCTCCAAAACACACAACCATTCTTCTCATCTACACAAAAACCTCCAACCAGCAAGCAATACTTAGTCTGATCATGATTTAACTAGTCTAAATTGAAGATTAATTATTTAAGTAGACTAAGTAGGTTTACGTAAATTATTTTAGAAAATTAGTGATGATGTATAATTTTTGTAGCGAATGTTACTCTCTCCACATATTTTTTTGTACATTAAATAATTGTGATACAAATAGTTGTATTGCAGAGTTGTATATATTATTTATGCGTCTGTGATGTTACATCAAATATGACAGATGTAGTCAGGGTGATGTTGATGCTGAAGGATCACTGATACTTTGGATACAGAAGTTCGTTTTCTTGAACACATGTTACATCAGACATTTTCTGATGTACATCACAACCAACCATATTATTAGAATTTGAAAAAGAAAATAGTAATAATAGACAGAACTTGCGGTTTAAAAATTAGCAAATAGGAGGATTCGGCTGACCACCTCAAAAGAGAAGAAAGTTTTTATTCGACCTTTAGTGATTTGGGCCACAGGAAGGATACCAAAATCCACAAAATGCCATTTGGAAATACTAGGAGCAGCCAAGAGTAGACCATCATGCAGAAATCAGTTATCCTCGACACTTGACACATGGTTCGAAAATTTTTAGAAGGGGAGCTTGGTTGAACTTGACAGTGTCCGCTTTTCAGTAGTCGCAGCTATATGAACTGAAACATTAAAGTGAAAAAGTACGAAGTTTTTTATTTCTAACCCCACCGGGAATTGAACCCGGGATGACTTGACGATGAGCAAGCACGCTACCAGCTAAGCCACCAGAGGGGCAAAACTTTCACTCGTTGGAGTTTATCTAATCAATCAGAACACAAACGGTCTCGAGTGGTCTAGACTGATTTTGGACCCTTCGAGAGGGAGGGAGAAGGGCAGCGCTCTCACCCACCTCCGGGGCCCAAGCGAGTCGCTGGCGATGCAATGTGGGCGTGGTCTCTCGTCGCTTCAGGCGTAGCATTTCTCTGCTCATTGGTCGCTTCACCCAACCATCCATGGACCACGTGTCCGACACGGATCGGAACGAGTAGTTGTCGACTGTCAGCGAGTCTTTGCGCACCATCCGTACATTTTGCGCTCTCTCTTCTTCCTCCACCACCTGCCCACAACACATTTTGCTTTATTTATTTAATAGTTGATTACCCGGTATTGCCTGGGACCATTCTTTTACTCATTCAGGAAAGAATAAAATCTATGAAAGATCAAAATACTTCTTCTTATTGGTTTTTATAAACATGCACAGAATCCTAATTTCTCAAATTCATAATAGCACTAATTTAATACAAAAGTTTACTGCGTACTCTACATCATCTCGTGGGAGCCGCGTCGATTGAATTTTCACTTCCGAGGCTTGACGCGGTTGCACCATTTCATCAAAATTCTTGTAAAATTTAAACTATTAATCGGAATTTTAGGTTTTAAAGGTGGTTTTTATCTTCGCTAAATGCACAAAGCGAATAATTCATTAAATTCGAGGAATACTGATATTTTCCTTCCTAAATTATTCTCTTAAATTTACCTATTTTAACACTATTTTTAATAACTTTTTTTTTCAATAACATGGGTGAAACTTTGTAGATAGACAAATGCTGTCGCGGACTTTTTGTAGAACTCTTTGAGGCGAACAACATTGCCGTTCATAGTTGCCACCAATCTCTAACCGTTTAGGCGACGTAAGCGAATATACCTCTCTTTTTATTTCGATTTCATCGACATTTGTGGTCAAAATCATTTTCTATCTTTCTTTTCACGCATCAAGAGAAAATTAGCTTATGTTCATCCCGGGCATCTTAACTATTTTTTTACCAAATTTCATCACGATCGGTTCGTTGGTTTATTCGTGATTAAGTAACGCTTGCGCGTTACGCTCTTATATATTAGTAAGGAAGTATGGACTTACTCATACATGTTTGATATATCTAAGGCAGAACCCCTCCTCCGGCCTCGGATTAACCGGCCTACCCCGTGGAACAGATTTTTTTCTGTCTTTCAGCGTGTAATAGCTGGCAGGTAGTGACTCAAACATTAACTGCTTAGCGGGTCTTTGCTGGAAAGTTCCAGAAAAGTAAAACGGGGTGACGTGACGTTAGGTGTGCTTGTTTCAATATTTCGGTTCGTTTATGTTTCTATGTACAGAACAGTAGAACGGGTTGAATTGGCCGTCTCGTTTGCTTGTTTATTCATGATAACCTGAAGAAATTGTACGTTTTTTTGGACGAATGTCAATTATCCACGGGAATCTCGGATTAACCGATTAATCGAGTAACCGGTCAGGGTTAAGAGCTACTATACTCTTTCGGCCTAATTGGGACCTCTGTAAGGAGCACTAGTTAGCCCCAATTCTACGTGGGTATAGTCTCTAGACGTAACGCGAAACATTTTAAGGTGAGGTGCATCTACTTGTAATTTAGATTGCCAAATATTCAAGTATTACAACTGGTAAGTCGAAGAGGGTTCACTTGTCAATAATATCTGCCATGTCAGGTGAGACATTGAAATGAAAAGTTACAAATCTTTCTCGACCCGCCGAGAACTGAACCCAGGGTTTCTTTGTAACAACCTAGTGCACTAGCCATGAGCTACCGACATATCATATCATATCATTTTATCATGTGGCAAGGATCCGACTATGAGAGGCTCTTCCACATTCCATGTAACGCACTAGCACTAATTGCTCCATTGCTGTCTTTCCGGACAAATGTTGATATAAACTCTTATCTCCTTTTCCTGTCAAATTTCATCCCCTGAAGTTTGTTCCCTTTATTAATATTAATCCCCTACAGGGCTTAGATCATGTTGCGAGCGGAGACTAATATTCCGTGATTCGAGAAGAACATAGGAGGCACAATGATGTTTGTGTTGTTACCTTCTCCACCAATTCCTCAATCTTCCCTCTCCCTTCGTGGATCCCTCTCACGACGTATAGAGTGACGTAGATGACGTACAACAACAAGAAGACGATGGCGAGGACGAGGTTCACCTGTCCGCTGACGTACACTCCGAACAAGAGGGCAAGCGACAGCAAATACGTTACGACATTCTTGAAGAAGGGCACTGCAGACACTTTGAACGGCCGGATCAAGATGATCGCGGCCACCACGATGGTGGTGAGGAACATGCCTGCTCCGAGCACCTGCGTGAGATCACATTGCGAACTGTCTTTTCAATGAATGCTCTCCGAAAACTTTCCATAGAATATTATACAGAGTGAATCAATAAAACTGAACATTACAATTTCCCCATAAGCGAATAAAGATATCATTGAACAGTTTTCACTAGGATAAGTCATGACGAAGGGTTAATCATTTAATTTGCTCAAATGATTGGTAGCCTTTTTTAGCTGCAAAGATATTATTTATTTTGATTTTTTAATGGATTTTTTTCACGTTTGTGGAAAACTGGATGGTTTTACCGCTTTTCTTTCGACGCCATTACCTAGGCGTCGAGGTCATTCTCCTAGGCATGCTTAACATAATGGAAATGTTAAATTATTTGCAATTGCTGTTGTTATTCGTTCAAGTTCAGTTTATGTCAATATCTCTGCAGTTTAAATGCTACCAATCATTTAAAACGTAAAATGATTTGCTCTTTGTCCGATTTATTTCCGAGAAATCCGCATTTCGTTATTCTTAATCGTGTGGGAGATATTTGAGGTGTTCTCTTTATTGCCTCTTCCTGTACATTGAAATATATTATTTGAAGATAATTATGTTAAGGCAATAATTTGTTAAAAAAGTTAATATCAAATTAAATCTCTTGCTAAATATTTATACATTTAAGCTGATATTTACGCTAGTTTTCATATGCCATTGCACCTGCGATGTTCGAGTTAGAACTAGGCGACCCGTTTCAAACTAGGCGACCGGTCTCGGAGACACGTCTCGGAGACAAGTCGCTCCTTTCAGTTTAATATGGTAAGAAATGGAGTCTCCCTAAATGCTTCCATACAGAGAGACTCGTGTCAGCAATCTGCGAGAGCGGTCACTCGAGGCGCCACTAGAGTAGCAAAACGAAATAAGGAGAAGTCTGTCGAGATAAGTGTGAGAAGTACCTCTCGACTGAATCGCTTTCATTGGTTTTCTGTAGATCTGGAGTTTTCATCGATCCCCCATGACCCTGGCGTACAGAAACCTAATTTAGATGCTTGGTTCGATACAATTATATTAAAATACTCATATTTCGTTCTGTGCGTCAAGTGTGAAAGGTGTGTCTAAGCAATAATTTCTTTTGAGTTATTTTTTTTTAGTCATCTCCCCGATGCTGTCCTATTTAGTTTGGTGACGATTACTGCTGCTGTCAACATCACTATAAAATGCTTGAAAATGGCCTTTGTTTGGTATTGTTTTTCTCAGAATTTTGTGGAGAATCCAAAATTAAACTAATGTTTTTGTCTTTTACTTGAACAGTAAAAAAGTAAAAGTAAATCATTCCGACCGCGAAGGTAAAGGATGTTAGAGTGAAAAGTGATGTGTCAGTGGGCATCAGAGTGAGGGAAGTAGCCAAGCAGCCCTTCGTATAGAATCCACATAAGAACGTGAACCTGTGCGACGATCTGATGGAACCCCAACTTCATGGCGCCAACCAGCGACGTGAAGATGTCCGGCGCCGAGTTGCCCAGCGCCAACAGCGTCGCGCCAGCGAACGACTCCGAGAGACCCAGAGCGTTGGAGATGTAGCAGAGCGACGGCGTAAAGAAGTCTGAGGCGTAGCTGAGGAAGATGAAGTAGACCAACGCCAAGAGCATCACCACGAAGAGACCCAGGTACATCTGTCCTTCCGCGTGGTTGAAGTGGCACGCGATCATCCCCATGTACCAGAAGAGAGCGTCGTCGTCTTTGCAGTCGTCCACGTCGTAGATGAACCCGCAGCGAGATTCTCTGGGGATGCTCATGATGTAGGAGCAACTTTTGGACGGGATGCACGCGCCGTATATGAATTCACCCTGGGGCACATAAAACTGCGTATATCTACACTCATAAAACTGAATCATAAGGAAAGTCTGTGGTGTGGGTATTTATTTACATTTGTTTACTTATTTTGTGTCTTTTGGAGAGGTTCAGGTCATCTTCCACCTAACCGTTGGACTTTGGAAAGGGTATTGGGAAGGAGAGATGTCGGGATGCCGGGGAACTTATGGTACCGAATCGACATTTGTCTGGAGTAGGTGAGAGAAACCCCAGCTGAAAACCTCAC
Organism: Laupala kohalensis; assembly: GCA_002313205.1. NCBI lineage: Eukaryota > Metazoa > Arthropoda > Insecta > Orthoptera > Trigonidiidae > Laupala > Laupala kohalensis. The sequence continues at coordinate 197,188 of NNCF01128037.1, forward strand.
CTAGTTCGGCCGAGCAGGGTTCGAACCCAAGTTCTACCAGTTGTAACGAGGAAGTGAAGACGCTACCACTACACCACCTGCGCTGTCGGTGCGATGTTTCCCATGTACATCGGAAAAAGTTATCGATAAAGTTATTATGAATTCCAAAGGACTCTTCTTAAGGGTTATTGCAACAACAAAAACCAAAAAATTGTTAATATTGATGAATTACAAGAGCAGAAAAAAAAACATTGAAATTGGCTGGTTATCAGTAGATGTGAATCTTGCTTCACTCGCATGACTGTTGACTATGAAGCTATGTCTACTGTGCCCCCCTGCGTTCGATTGCGTTACGTGAGGCGCTCAATCCACTGAACGTATAACGTCCGTTTTGCCTTCGCAGTCAAAACTTTTAACATGTAATATGTTAATTACATTAAAAGCTGAAATTTTTTTCTTCAAGGTTAAACCTTATAATGTTGAAATAAAATCACGCTTTCTAATTATTTTTTGTAAAATTTCGAATTGGTATTTCTTAACAAATGTGAGAAAATCTTCCTTGCCTTGCAGTCTTCTGCCATTTTTTGTTTATAGAGTTAATATACCGTTAATAATTTAAGAGGCAGAATATGTTTACGTATTTTTTGACAAAACATTTTTTCATGTTTTTATATTGATAACAAATTCTTCTCATATCCTGTACTCATCTGAAATGGGAATCATATTAAATAAAACATTTGTGAGAATAAAAATTCAACATTTTTTGAAATAGGTCCATGAATCAAAAAAGATATATTATTTTACTTACTTGAATTGATCGCAATACAACAGAAAACAGATAAAAAATATAATAAACCTATACAATTATAATAAATGATTCTAAAAAATAAATAAGATAGTAATTTTCTTCAGAAAATAGGAATAAAATAAACATGCAAAACAAAGTTCTTGGAGAGAATAGTTTCTGTGACCAGGTGGCCTTGAGTTCGAGTATCGATGAAGCACCGAATTCGATTTCTTCAGTCGACTTACGAGTGGATCGATTTATTCCAGTAAATAAATACATATGTTATATTTTGTTATTTGGCAGTGCCCTTATTTACGACAACATGTATTAATAACGTACAAACACTTTAATAGTTCATACTTTTACATAACGTTTCGGGGATGTATGTTGCATTTTCTATTAAAAAAACATATAAAAACATATATAAATATATAAAACATCACTAATCTCCAGCACATTGCTGCAAATCTTCAACCTACATATGTGAGCAAGTACAAACCTGAACACTCTATGATGCACGTGTACACTTATTCAAAGTTGTGATGAACTTATTCAAATATTCTTTGTTACGTTCATGCGGCTGCAGCCCATGTGCGGCATTCGGTGCTATCCTGCAACTCTGATCTACTAAGATCTACTAAGAATATAATAGGTGAAAGACATTACTCTTATATAATATGTTATATTTCATTCACTAACTCTTACATTCTCTTATATTGAATAATGTAACGATCTTATAATCGTGGAAAGCTTCGATGGCGAGATTTTTGCTGTCGGAAAGTTTATTTTCGAATTCCATCCATCTGTTGGTAGGCCTGTCTGTCCGTCCCACCGCAGCGATTCCGACTGAACGTTTTTTTTTAAATTTCGAATCTGGAGGAGTATCTAATTCCAGAAGATGCACAGACACTAAACGTTTTGTACATTTCAGACAATTTCTCAAAAATGTCTCTGAATTTAAAAAATAATTTTTACAGTGTGTAATTTCAATTTATTACACACCTGCGTAAGTCGAATTTGCCTGGAAGTTTGATATAGACGCTTCAAAAAATTTTTCGAGAAATTGTGAGATCAGTATTAAGGATATGGAAAGGCAGAGTGTGGTTCCCCGAGGAAGAGGGTGGAGTGGGGGAAGAACAAACCCCCTTCACCGCCATCTCGCCCAATTTCAAACTAAGAAACACTTATTGACAATTTTTCACATTTAATAGGCTTATTATTTCAATTTGATATGTTTCTTTCGGAAAGTAGCAGTACATTTACATAGTACTTTAACAGCCCGCGATAATTTCGGTACGACGCTTCGGGACTCAAATTGGGAGGAGGTCCTTCTCTCCCCCTCTCCATTCCCCCAATCGCAGAATCAACCGAAATTATGTTTTGGAATAGAGGAACTAAATATTTCCTTTGACACGAGTCAAAATTTTAATCGAAATATCTTCCATTTGAAAATTTGTCCTTAGTTTTGGTGAGCTCCGTTGCTTAAAAGCAAGAAAGATTTGTAAAAGATTATCTACTTATCTCTCTATAAATGTTATGTATGACACTAGTTTCCGCGTTCATCATGTATTAATTCAGACTCATCGGAAGAAATCTAATCACGAATCAAATGAAGAATAAAGTATTTTCATTTCATACACCGGTTATTTAATATTCTCAATTAATTAATGACGTAATCCTGCAAGTACAATCTAGGTGATGACTTCAGCGACGAAAATTGAATTTCGTGAATGAACGATATAAAGACTAAAAGGAACCACATTGGTTGTGAGAGGTACTGTAAAAATTTATTAGAAACATTTCGTGTTCAATTGAAAAGTCATCGTGAATTGATATATATCTCCAAAACGTGACATTTTTTTATTTTTGAGTTGTTCGTGGTAGGTTAAGCATGTTTAACGTCTAATTCTTCTTTTTTCTTTCTTTCTTTCTTTTTTTCTTTCTTTCTTTCTTTCTTTCTTTCTTTCTTTCTTTCTTTCTTTCTTTCTTTCTTTCTTTCTTTCTTTCTTTCTTTCTTTCTTTCTTTCTTTCTTTCTTTCTTTCTTTCTTTCTTTCTTTCTTTCTTTCTTTCTTTCTTTCTTTCTTTCTTTCTTTCTTTCTTTCTTTCTTTCTTTCTTTCTTTCTTTCTTTCTTTCTTTCTTTCTTTCTTTCTTTCTTTCTTTCTTTCTTTCTTTCTTTCTTTCTTTCTTTCTTTCTTTCTTTCTTTCTTTCTTTCTTTCTTTCTTTCTTTCTTTCTTTCTTTCTTTCTTTCTTTCTTTCTTTCTTTCTTTCTTTCTTTCTTTCTTTCTTTCTTTCTTTCTTTCTTTCTTTCTTTCTTTCTTTCTTTCTTTCTTTCTTTCTTTCTTTCTTTCTTTCTTTCTTTCTTTCTTTCTTTCTTTCTTTCTTTCTTTCTTTCTTTCTTTCTTTCTTTCTTTCTTTCTTTCTTTCTTTCTTTCTTTCTTTCTTTCTTTCTTTCTTTCTTTCTTTCTTTCTTTCTTTCTTTCTTTCTTTCTTTCTTTCTTTCTTTCTTTCTTTCTTTCTTTCTTTCTTTCTTTCTTTCTTTCTTTCTTTCTTTCTTTCTTTCTTTCTTTCTTTCTTTCTTTCTTTCTTTCTTTCTTTCTTTCTTTCTTTCTTTCTTTCTTTCTTTCTTTCTTTCTTTCTTTCTTCTTTCTAGAACATTGAACTAACATTGATATTACATATTTATTTTCATAATTAAAATACGTTTTGAAGACAAGTTCTTTCCTGAGCTCAACGTATACAGCCAATCATGGTTCACAATTAAGATTTTGATATCGGTATCAAAATAAGCGTAACAAACTGTCGAGTAGTATGCTACAAATGTACACAACGCATTCAGTAGATTATTCAGAACGGAAAACGTGAACTTGGGAGATTTTTCGCTCAACATTGAAAACGTCGGTATTTTTAACGATAAATTCCGTTCCTTTGTTGAATATTTTTTATTGGATGAAAAGATCGATTTTGCTTTGAAATTAAAATCAAGAATAAATAATATAATTAATAAATTGAAGTTAGTTGTGTAGTATAACAAATGTATAGGTTTTTCAGCAAATATGTGCGTCGAATTAACCTTCTGCGCTCAATAAACAAACTCAGTTGATTCTCAGCGCTTTGTAATTTGAAAACCTTTACCTCCGGTACATATAAGCATTTCAATAGATGAAGGTGTTAATTAGGGAGTTTCTTTGACCTTTTGAGAAAACACTTTCTTAGTGCCTCGCAAATTGCTACCATTAGACTAATTTCCTGCCAGAAAATGAATGGTTTCCTTAGATTTCCTTAAATAAATGATTTCCAATCAAAGTATGGGTGATTCTTCTCCTTTAAATGTAAATCGGTGAACACAAACCGTTAATTATAGCAGTTTATTCCAGTTATTCTTTAATGAATTAAATTATCTCGAATCCCTAATTACTTGCTCTATTCTACGTTAGAGCTTGAATTGAAAAGTCTGTTCATCAAAGGTATCCTCTATCCTCAAAGTGCCACGACCCAATTCAGAGGCTGCAAAACAGAAAATCGTCTAATTTACATTCAACTCCCTTTGGCTTCTTTCCGTCCTTCTATTCCTCTCACAAGCCTTTCGCTCCTGTAAACCTTCAGAGTCGACGTGCTTGCCGACACCCCAGTTTCGCACCTAATTCTCACACACATACGTTTCACGCGCGTATGCGTCTGAATCCGAATACGCGTCGACAATTTTTACAAGCTAATACGCTTCTAAGTACATCACAAAACTAAACGCGGTTTCCTTATTTCCGGAAAAGAGAGAACGCTCCGCGCGCCGACGACGAGAGAAAGAGCGTTTATGCGATGCTGGCGCTCGCAACGGCGTTGTGCGGAAACAGAGAGAAAAAAAAATGAAAGAGCGAGAAAANGCGCGCGTTCTGCGAGACGCACATGCGGGACGGTAATTAACACTTTTGCCAATTAGAGGACGTGGTGACGGAGCTTGTGGAGTAAATGGCTGTAAGCGGGAGAGGTGCAAATGACTGCAGAGTTTGTCACCTTCACCGTGAAGGGACCGCCATCGTCGAGTATTATACGGTTTACAAGCACCATGGCTGGTTGAAATTATCTCCAGGCTAGTGTGAGCAACACCAAAAACTCGTTCTATGATGCAAGTTTAGGGGAAATATGCGTATATTTAGTTGTAATGTAAAATGTTGAAAGAAACTTGGGGAAAACTCCCGTCCATGACTCGAACCCGTAACCTGTCACGTGAGAAGAGACCAGGGCAAAGAGTTTTTCCCCCATAACTTTCTTTCTCAAGTTCCAATGTTAATCAAGATAATAGCAAAAAGAACCTGCGTCTTCAGGTCTTTTTCTCGAGTTGTCTTAAGGTCCTTTATCACACCATCGGTCTCATCCGTATGGAAACTACAGCGTTCGGTCGAACGCTTACCGAACACTAACGTACAACGCCAGACAAATTCTGGATGCTCTACTGACTCAGTCGGGTCGCTGCATTGGTCGAATGAGTTTCACACCCATTTGTTTCCAATAATAAGCTCTGAAGACATTTGGGTGTTTTACAGACACTCGTTGAACTCTTTATATATTGGGACGGAAACGAATAGCTCTTTTTTGCATAGGAAGCTTTACAAGGAAATTGTGGAACCTTGTTTATCCGGTCCTCACTTCCGTGGATCAGTTTTATTATTCAAATATAATTTTTTACTGTATTCGTCAACAGCTTAAGTTCTAAAAGATCTAATGTGAATCTACAGTTTGTTTGAGGGAAGATTTAGTACTTTGTTACACTGGACCATTGGTGACCGATCTCATTAAAGGCATATCACACTAGGCAAGCAGTGATGGCAAAGTTGTTTCCTTACTTGCGCTAATCGTGAGTTTCTAGAGAAGTGTAAGAAATATGGCGTCCATTTTGCTTGCTTGCTCGTGACTCAATTTGTAGGTTATGTTACGTGGCACGAGTGAGGTCCGCTGCTGCCTCTGGTTGGTGGCGCTGGTGAGCAACAAGAGCATTTTTGGTCCGCCATTTGTATTTAGGTTTACCTACAATGCACTGCAAAACTACTAACGACGTAGAGAATTCTTCAGAAACATCGATTAACATAATCGACTAATAAATACGCTACTATTAGTTTTGCATGGTGAAACGTATTAAAGGTAATCGTGGTCAAACTTACCTAATCACGTTTTAGAAAACGGTAATTATTCTCCATTTGATGAAACTGAACCCCAGAACTCTCCCGTGTCCGTAAAATACGGTTTTCGGTTGCTCAACAGTCTTTTTGGTTGCTAAATGTCAGTCTCTCCACCAACGCTGTTAAGCATGTACGAACATCACTGTTGGTGGACGCAATTTTGGACAGACATTGTAAACATTGCACTTGTCAACGACGCTGTCAATAAACACTTTGTCTTTTCTTTTCATCTCTTATTTCTTGTGTTTGCGTCACTTGCACCCGTACACTATTCCTAAACAATAAGTAATTGTTACAGTGTCCTGAACCAACCCTTAAAGTTGGTACCATAATATTGGGATTATGCTGTATAAATATTCTTGAGACTATCTTAAATTTCCTCTTTTCACTAAAAACGATTTAGAAATATAAACACATACCGCTGCAGATTTTCTTTGAAACATCTGCAGAAACAGCACAATCCCTATCTGATCATCGTTCGATTCGTGGAAATTAATTTCAATTCTGTTTTCTTTAATATTCAGTTCGTTATTCTGATTCTCATTTGGTGCAATGTTCAGTTTTTTTTAACGTAGAAAGTTTTTCTTCTGTTATTTACGTGATTGATATATGGTTCATCGTTAAAGTAATGGTTTCATTAGGACCAAACGCCATTTTGGTTCCGCCAACTTAATGTACGATACCAAAATGGTGGTAAGATTTGATTAATAAATTGAGACTTCATATCACAGCTTTCCGTGCTTCTATTATTTTTTGTATCGTGTGTTATCGGGTGAATACAATATTATCTTATCTTCCAAAAAATTTAAACGATTGCAAACTTTCGATGCAATGTCACGCAGTGCAAAAATCAATATTGTGTGAAAATGTTTTATTTTATTTCCATGGGAAATGCTTTTTTCTTCTCGTCCATTGTAAATAATACTTGATCTTTGAAAAAAAAATTGAAATATAAAACAATTCTTTGGTAGTGTTTGAAGAAAAAGTATTCAATCAGGCTTGTAAAGACGAAAGTATCACTTTAAAATTAAAATAATATTTCCTTTCGGGAAATATCTCCGAAATATTGTAAAGAAGTCATTGCGCAGATTATACGTTGGAAAAAGCGGAAGAGACTCTTAAGCACAGAGTACGTCAGACGGCGACTTGTACGGGAAAGAAAAGGTGAGTATGAAAATTTCTTGAAAAGAAGGGAAGACATATTAAAATAAAATGGATGAGGTAATAGAAGATAAAATATTGAAGACAAATATCAAAAATTCAAACGCATAGTGGACAAATGATGCTGTAGGTTCACATAGGAAAAAGAGGAAAAAATGAGTCTTGTAATTAGTATGCTAAAAGCAAGTTAACATGTTGCCTTAAACCAACAAATAAAACAATAAATAAATATAATTTCAGTTATTCTCTCACATTTCTAATGAACATTTTGCTCGCTGGTAGCAGGATTTCGCAGAGTAGACGTGTAAGTTGGATACGTACATCACTACATTCTTCTCCTGAGACATCAACCCCTTCCCTCTACCCCTTCTCCGGTGTTCTCTGGAGGAGAAAAAGAAAAGAGGAAAATAAACGCCTTCTGTGGCGAAAGTCTATGTAATTAATTAATGCTTAAAAAGAGGCCATACAAAGGTGACGGGAACCTTTCGGGTGGCCCCCGCTGGAAGAAAAGAGCCAAGAAAAATAGTCCTGACAGCGGGAAATTCTCCTTCTCTCCCTCCCNGAAGCGGAGGCGGCGGCGGGGTTAGGAAGAGAACACCCCTTCATCAGACGGCTCTGCAAGAGGGTGACTTTATGTATATAATTCTCCCTTGGTGTGGAAGCTTTGGAGCGGTGAAGGTGATTCTGACTTTTCACAGTGTGACAAGAAATGTATTGCCTCGAACTTTTGAATATTACGGGATTTAAATTGTTCTCACGTGAGATGATTGCACAACAAAATTACACATAATATTTTTTTATATCTGTAAAGAGTTAAGAAAAAACATGATTTTAAAGGAGGATTCATTTTGTCTGTGTGTACAGTTTTAGTTTCCTTTATTTGAAAGTTGGCACTAAGGTTTCAATTAAACGGTCATTTGATTTTAATTTCCTTTAGGTGAATTCTACAGTAAGCTCTGTGATCAAAACTCAAAGTTTAATGAGCCATTTTATTCAAATGCTGTACGTTGCGTATCATGTTTTGTATTCTCCAAAGAACTATTTCATGAATTGTGAAAACGTGTCAATTAATTCGTTCATCAAAAGGATTGAGAAACATCCTGTATACTCTTCTCTGAAGTCTGAGTCGGTGGTGGTGGTGGGGGAAGCAAGAGGAATTCCTTTTCTCACTTCGGTTTCAAAAGTCAAAACCGCAAAAGGCTCACCGCTGATAAAAAGGCGATGAACAGACGACGGGCTTTTCTTTCTTCCAACCGAGGATGGAAGGGGTAGCAAGGTGCAACTCAGAAGGGTTAGAGGGTTAGGCAAAGGTACGCAGCGGGGCAAGACGCAACGCTCAACAAAGTAAACTCTACAAAGTTTCTTGTTTTTCGCCGCGAACTCACTTCTCTTCTCCAGAAAGGGAGTCGACCAGCTCAAAATGGGCTCATAAAACGCAAAACGAGACGGGCGCCGATGGAAGGTTAACTCGCTTTTTCAATTTTCTCCCACAACCCCCACCCCCATACCGTCCACACGCTCCGCAAGACAAAACCCCCGACTGAATGCACCTTACGCCACAAGACTAAAGAAACGCGAAAGGCAAGCGACGGTGTAGCAGTGACTCAATCGCGGGCGCGTGCAGGGCGTATTTCAACAATTCAATCCGGCCCGGGGGACCTACACTGTTCCGCGTGGCTGCACTTTTGCGGTCACCATCCCTCGCAAAAGACTCTTTCAGACCAATCGTCGCAGGGCGTCGTCGCCAATAGGAGCAAAGGCGCTAATTAGACCCTTCAAACGAAGGAAAAGGGCAAAGCGAAATGTTTTTTGGGGGGTGAAAAAGTGATTCAAAAAGTTGAGGCGTAATAAAGTTGTCGCCCGAAAGAAGGGTTTTGTGCGCCGGAGACACGTCGTCATGAATTCGCAGTTGAGAGAAACGGCGGAGCTAGAACACAAGAGGAATGAAAGAGTTCATAAACGCACCACGTGGATAAAGAAATTTTCTGTAAGTGAGGGTAATAAGAGAATATGGCGTAAGAGAGGGTGGTAATGGGAGACCGGCGCGAAAGGTGTAATTTTACCAATCCATTCCGACATTTTGAAACTCCACCAAAGAGAAATTTATTAAAGAGTATTTTAATTACATCAACGACTTGTACTTTGTTTAAAATAAAAATATATCATTTTTCTAGTACATTAATTTATAATTTATTCGTGGTTTTAATAAATGTCAAAATAAATAGATAAAATAAATCTCGTTTAAAGAATTGATAAATATTTTTATTATTTATTAATCTGGAAAATTTTGCGAAGTAAAACCCTACAGAGGTAAATTACTCACGTGTGCGCAATCTGGTACAAAAGAACTTACATTCTAGAACTTACTTACTAACAAGAAAAAAACACACTAACAGTAATCCAACAGGATGTATATTGTTACTCATGTATCGCTTGCATATCATTATAATCATTAACAATTGTATCGCTGAAGACTTGTAACTTGTTTAAACAAACAAAAGCTGTGTTTTAACAATTTTACTTTAAACTAATAACAAAACACATAAATAAATTTTTATACATCTTAATAACAAAACCTGGTTTTATTTCTCATTTTACCATATCTTTAGTAAGATTAATGTACAGTATTTTCTAAAGTTACCATTTTCAATGTTGTCGAGATAAAATTTTCTTTACTCTAAACGGATTACCTTACCATTTAAAAGTATTGTTTTTTTATAAATTTGTTTGTCCGAGACAAACCGCGTCTCAGTATACATAACTATTAACATTTCAACCATCTTGCTGTGGCCTTTTTCAGGGTTTTATTACAGACGTGCAGATCTAAGTCACTACAGTACTCTGAGGCAGCAAGATGGCCAAAACGTGGATAGTTTTGTCTATTGAGACGCGGTTTGTCGCGGACAAACAAGTTTATATTGACGCCGGTTACGGAAACCTACGTTTATATTATTACTTTTTCATTTTCCGATAACTATATTACTTTTTATCTTATCCAATGGAGTGTGCCGAAATTTTCAATCCACCTCTGCCTTCGGGGTCCTTGATGAGAATTGATGGGATGGTCCCTCGCTTGCTTCCGGGGAGTAAATTAGTTTATTATCCTCCACGTGGTCATACGCAGTTTGTACTGCTTTCTTGACAATAAATTTATTATTATTGTCTTAATTAAAATATATTAAAAAAATAAAGTAAATAAATCATTTGTTAATTCCTTAATATTAGTGGAGTTTTATTTCATTCTCTCTCGTGTATAAATGCTGCAGTGTATAATTGATATCATTTGAAATTCATATGTCATGAGGTATACTTTGTAATCTAATCCCTTAAAACTTAATCAGCTCTACGAGGAAGATTGAGATGATGTACATCACATCGAGCCCCAACAAATACAACGCGATGCTTTTTCGCAAGTGAAAGTTGAACACAGGGACGATGATGACGATGGAGACCAGGTTGACGAGGAGGAAGATCATGGCGGTGTACATCAACTCCTCCTCCTGTTTCTTGTAAATGTGCTCTCCCTGTTCGCTTCCCAAAACGATGAACAGAATGGCGAAACAACCACCGACCAACCCCACCATGACGAACGTCCCGAAGCAACCCGTGAAGGCCATCTTGGAGTAACCGGATCGACTCAAGTGTATCATGTTCATCAAGTCCTCGATGGCGTTCCCCCACGGCAGAAAGGTGAGGACCAAGATGCCGTCGCTGAGGCCGTAGATGGCGCCCAGGGAGCGGAAGATGGCCACCACTTCGTTGCACACGGCGTACAGGATGATGACGGTGGCGATGATGCTCACCATGGCGAAAATGATGTGGTATCTGTATGCACACGGAACAGTGGAGACCTTTGGCATAACGTTCACGCTTCCTCGCGCATACGTTATGTTGATGACGCTAACCGCGTAACGCACTTGGAAAGAACTGGGTGTGACCGATGCATTTTGCATAGCGTTTTACCTTCGACTCAAATCATACTGCAAATTCAAAACTCGTATTAACTACTGCTATGCAAGCGTTCACGAGTACAGTGTACTCTGAGTACACCAGCAAGTACTCATATGGCACATACATCCAACAAGTCTCTCAAATACCCGTTCAGATATCAACATAACCTCAAATCCACACCAGAATCCGACATGACCTGTCCTAGCGTACCACGAACATCATACGCAAGAACATGTGTTCAATGTACTACGCTAGGAGCCATGCGCAGAAGTAACTTGCTTCTGGATAACTTAGCTCGTAGGTACGCTATGCAAAAACACCCTAATATCTACAGGAGAATTACCTGGGCGCTGTCCTCACTCTGGCAAAAGAGAAGATGAGCGACGCGAAAACGACGGCTATGGCTCCTGTCACACTCACCACCGGAGCGAACACAGTGACAATGTTGAAGCCGTACAGGTGGATCGCCCACACCACCAACAGTGGTACCGTGAAACATTGCACGCAGGCCAACAACTTGCACCAGTTGTTGCACAGGACTCCTTCGTGGACACACGGAATGAACAACTTCAGCACATAGAGGATGGGCGATTCTGCTAATTGGTAGATCTTCCCATGGACCTTAGATTTGTGCCAAATGTCATTGTCGATGGGATGCATATGACGACAAAAGTCTTTCCAAATCCCTTTTGACTTGTAGTACACAACCTGAAACAATTAGAATAACTAATGTTTATATAGATAACTTGCGTATTAACCCTGCATTGGTCGCGCGGATGGCAAATGCGAAGTATTCATCTTTCGTTTTCTGGATGTTGTCATGACAACACAGCGTGTGTTCAGATTAATGAACTTTAACATATATTGCATCACCTCAGGGGTTATCTATTTTCCATCCCGCGCGGTTTTCTTGGAATTCTGTGATAATGAGTATTGGATGACACGTGTCATCCGCTTGAAGTATTCTGTAACTACTTTAATTTTGTTGCAAAGTGTATTTTATGATAAACTGAAGAATACAAATTGAATTTATAGACAGGAGTTACTTACAAGGTCACACATGAAAAGTATTAAGGAGTATTAAATAATATAGCTATTTGAAAAAAGGATGACGGATGTCATTCACGCGACCTCTCACGATAGATTCGTAAGTGCGAACACTAGGGGCTGTAGCCGATAAAAATTGAAAATTAATTTTTTTGTCCTTCCTGGACGTGTGTCGGTTAAGAGTGGGAAATAATGAGTTGTGCAAAATTTTAGCCGATGTGCCAACTCAGCCTAAAAGGGATTATTCACAAATTGCATCACGCAGTTGGGGATAAGGAACTATGAAGGCATGAATTTGTATATGAAAATATCGTCAGTAACTTTACTTATAAAATTATTGAACAGAGCAAGAATTGCATTAAGCTTTTTTATAAACACCCTCAAAATCCTTAAATTTGCTAAGTCCCATCCGAAAGGACGGGCTCAAGAATTAATGACAAGTAGTAGGGGAAAGCACCAATTGCGTGAGTATTATGTGAATGACCCTCAAAGCAAAAACTAAAATAAAGAATACTATGTTTTCTTGTACTGATTGCACCCCTGTCCTTCGACACGGAGTACCCTTACTAATTATTGTAATTATTTGTAAATGGAAAATGTCGCTTGCTGTTGAAATTTATCTACATGGAGTGATAGGAGGTAGAAGTTGGGAGGTAGGTTATTGTTAGTAGGTGGGCCGGTTAGTTGAGCTTACCAACAACTTGACCCAAGTGGAAGTGTTAGTAGGAGGAGTTAATAATTGTAAGAGTTATTGATACCAGGATCAGTAGGAGGTTGATAGAAGGAGGAGGGTTTGCTTTTCAGTAGTCACAACTATATGAATTGGGACACTAATGTGGAAAGCTACGAACTTTTTGCTGGCCCCACCGGGAATTGAACCAGGATCCGGAGGGAAGGTGGTCCGGTGGGGTAGGGGTAACGTCCGTGTTTCATGTCCACCTTTACTTGCATGGAATACAGAAGAAGGATTACATAATAAAGGACTCTAATGACCTAGTCGTTGACGAAACCCACCAAAAAATGATTATAGAATAAAAAGTGACCACAGGGTATTTATCTTCTGTATTACCTTTCCTTCCACTTCAACGCCGACTGTCGTAGGATTGCCCATCGCCTCGTCCTTTGCTTGCTCCTCTAACCCCAACAAGTACAGCGCGTTTAATCGCTCCGACTGCAACACCACACATATCCTCATGCTGCATCCTCTCTGTTGAGGACACTGAGGCACCAGTATCCTCCATTAGTGACGAGGAACCACGTTCAACCTCAAGAGTTACTCTAAGGTCTAGTTTCACCAAGTTCAGTTATTGCCTTAAAAGAGATATTCATGATTATTGGATTGCGTGTTCCACCTACAACTTTGATCGCGATTTGCGAGAAAATTGGTTAAACGGCCCGTGGTCCTTTTGTTTACCTGAGCTAATCGCGATATTATTCTGTTCTGCAAGCAATATGGCGATCATTTTGCTTCTTCCGTCGTGACTCCATTTAAAGTTTACGATAAGTGGCACGAGGGAGGCCTACCGCCACCTCTGGTACCCGCTGGTGAACAACGAGATGCGTTTTTCGCTCGTCATTTGTCTTCATGTTACCCACAATGCTCTTCAAAACTACTACCAACCTAGAGAATTCTTACATCGGTTAACATAATCGACGATTAGTCTTTCGTAGTGAAACATCGACATAAATATAAATAGACTCTACGGTTTTATGTACTGGTTATCTGAAGGTGAAAGTGAAGTTTTTTATCTCTGTACATCGACTTTGGTAGGGGATCTCGATTTTCGTAGGGAAACCCTGATAACCGACTGCTGCGCAAAGTCATTCCGCACCTTCCCTCCTTTCCTCCTCTTAGCGAGAGAGAGGGCGATACCTCACAGGAACGTCTGTCTCATGTTAGCACGGACAATCTACAAGAGAGACCTCTGAGTCTTTAGGTGAAACGCATACAATGTAATAATGGTTTACCTAATCACGTTTACTAGTGATTATTCTACATGTGGTGATTCTGGCCCTTTTAATTTTTTTATTTCCCTTGACCAAATATTGATTGCGTAGGAGTCAAGTCCGACGCACACTTCTTGGCCACGTGTGTTCCGTGGCAAGTCAAGCACGTGTCATTTCCTTATTTTTATCTCTGTGCACATCGCACTCAGTCCATACCCAGTGCTGTGGAAACCCTGAAGGGTATAGGTACTGCACTGGCATTCACCGACAAACCCGCACCCTGTCTTCTCCCAGAAATGTTTGATACAATTACTCCCGTGGGACATTTCGTGTTCAGTGTATTTGTTAGATGCTGAATCACCACATATTTAATGATTAATTTTATATCTGATTCTTGTGTGTAATTACGTCATTGAATAAACCTCACTTTTTTTACATAGATTTTTAAAATACCATAATATCTCCTATATCTTTATCAATCAATAAAATAATTTTTAAATAAGTGAAAGTATGAAGGTAATAATGAGCTCGATATCTGGACCGCATATTCCACTTCGAACATCGGGGGTTTCAACCAGCTTTTGCTTTTCCCGAGTAGTGCTCGAAACGCTCACCTGTAGCGCGGCGGTGATCATGCAGACTCGAGGCGCAGCTTTATCTCTGGCGATCACAGGCGGTGGCATGTCCACGCCAACCAACTCCAACGAATCCCTCCTGCGCGCCACCTGAAGACCAGATTCACTAGGAGTTGAAAGAGTTAAAAATGAGCAGAGAAACTCGTAAAAGACTGGCACCCAAAGGGTCTGCGCCTATATGAGTAAGCGGTCCTTTTCTCCCAGCCTAGCTGAGTTACGAAGTTTCATCCGGGACTCCTGATACAGTGCACTGTAATATCTACCGTCTCGATGCGTTTATCCATTTCAGTGCGTGCTATACTATAGTCTGTAAAATATACGAAGGCGGCTTTTGCTTCCTCCCTCTCGCTATTACCACTTCCTTCCCAGACACCTCGACACCGAGATGCTTGCTGATGAATCACCTTTCTTTCGTTCTTCCCTTCGTGGTCGGAATGCTTCAATAACTTGAACATTCTTAGTGCAAAACACTTTTTCCGTACAGGTAAAATGCCAAAAATTTGTTTAATTTTAGATTCTACACAAAATTCTCTAAAAAATTATACCAAACAATCATTTCCATGCATTCTATATAGACGTTGATAACAGCAGATTCAGCATAAAAATAAAGATAAAGCGATTGCTTGAAAATTTTGGTTCTTTGTATCATTTTTCTTGAAACTTTTTGCAGAATCGAACATTAAACTATTTTTTCGTCTTTTACTCGCACGATAAAATAATAGTTTGCAGTAAGAAATATCCAGTAAGTGAATTATTCTGAACGCAGAAGGTAAAAGGATGTTAGTGTGAGCGAAAGGTGATGTGTCAGAGAACATCTCTGGGTCAAAATGTCTTGGATTGAAGGAGGCAGCCAGGCAGCTTCCGATATTTTACAGGCCATAATATCAAACTAGATACGAGTATGATGAAATTACTTAATCAGTCCCGTAAGATGGTGAAAAGAAGAGCCAGGGATGAAGGGGGAACTCGATGTTAACTTATGGATTCCGTAACGTCGTTATGAATGCTTTTGAGACTTATTGATTTAAAAAATATTCAAAATACTGAAATTCTTTATGAAAATAGCTTTTAAACATGAAATTCAATTGATGTATCTCAAAAGGTCTGTTTGTTTTCAGTAAGAAAGTGAACACAGGCACGATAAAGGCGTCTCATATCAGTATGATGTGAACGGTCAATTGATTTCATGGAAAATAAATGATATTTTATTCCCATTTAATTAACAGTGTATCTTTTCCGTTTCATGAAGACGGGGTGATTTGTAAAAATAATCGAAAACTACTAGTGTTAGTGACGAATTCCCAGTTTGTGTAATCGATGAGATGAATAAATAAATAAACTTTATTGTCAAAAAAGCAGTTGTACGACCACGTGGGGAACAATACAATAACTTACTAAACAAACTAACCAGAAAAAAGCAAGGGACAATTCGATCAATTCTGAATAAGTACCCAAGGGCAGTGGCGGATTTAATATTTATAAAAGAATATTTCAAACTGAATTGTAGATGTTATGTGCAGTCAAAGTTCGAGATTAATAAAATAAAATAAAAATAATGAGGACATTCCCATTTATGTGAAATCTGCCACTTCCCGAAGGAAAACTGGAGAAAAACCGGGGCCATTTACGAAGTGAGACTGCTGATACCGATAGAGTTGAACCCCCTATGCGGGTAAAACACGCCCAGGGGTGGCGTGGGAAGGACGGTGTATATATAAATATGTAAACGAAAACGACGAATGTTTTTTATCGAATCCATAGTTTTGTGGAAGACTCCCAGTCCCGTTTAAGGACTGGTTCTGTCTCATATGAGACACCCTAGCTATGAGGGGAGTGGGGTCCCTAGGCTCATTAGTTACCGTTTTGTCCCTAACTGTACAACGCTCGTAATAGTATCGAAGGATTATACAGTAACATACCAAGAAAATAAAATCCCGAGCAACACCGGGATATTTCAACAAGTTCTTAATAATAATGAGGATTAGGATTTTTAGGTCCACTATCTTTTTTCTTAGGGTAAATTAAAGCTCTCGAGGAAAACACCACTGTGTGAAACTTTGTTTGTATATGAGAAAGGAGGCATTTTATGATACCTTTTATCCCTTTTCCCCCATTTACTTTTCAGTTATCTTTTATCCCTTCCACTATATCTATTCCCTTCCTTTACCTAAAAATCCTAACCCTGATGATGATATAAACGTAGACTTCCGAGTCCGGAAACTTGTTGGTCCGGGTCAAACCGCGTCTCAGTATACAGATCTACTAACATTTCGCTCATCTTGCTATGACCTTTTTCAGGGCAATGTTAGAGTCGTACAGACCTCAGTAACTATACTCTGATGGAGATAGGTCGTGTTCTAGAGTATTTTCTAATATTAAAGCAGAGTACGACAGCGACATTGTCCTGAAGAAGGCCACAGCAGGGTGGCCGAAATATTGGTAGTTCTGTCGGACAAACAAGTTTATCCTGAGGATAATGTTAATAACCACCTCCTGTAGCTCCTGCTCCGTCTGTTCACCACGCAGAGTGTCCATGAGGGCGCTGGTGATGGGATGGGACTCTGGTTCGTCTCCCTGCAACTCCCCTGCCAACGCCAAATGCTTCTCCGTCAAGTCTTTCTCGCTCAACGCCGACGACCTCGGCTTGGTCGGTTCCTCAATGCTCTTCTTAGCGATTGGCTTGCCTCTATTTCTCTTCATGTAACATTCCTAGTTGGGATTAATATACAGCGTGTTCCACAACTCCACGTAAAAAAATTAAGGGATGATAGACCACACAAACCCATGAAGTCCTACCGGTACATTAATGTTCCACATAAAGGTGGACCAAAGTAAGTCGAAACGTTGTGAAATTTATATCACAAAAAATTAAGAATTCGTCCATCATAAGGTCGTAAGTCTTTACTTATTTATTTAATAAGGTTCAAACGTCGGCGGAAAATAAAATATCATTTGGTTTCGTTTGGCCTGACTGCGAGAAATCATTCCTATCTGATAATTATGACCTATAAATATTTTGTGTAAAACAGTTGTTTTCACTGTCAGTTCGTTATTTAAACTTTAGTTTTTTGCAACCATTTTGTAGACAATGTCGTAATGTTCACGCTATAATGTCTCAATACACATTTACACAACGTTTCGAGCTCTAAAGTGTGTCCTCCTCAGGTGTCGTCTATTTAATTTTAGATTAACTTCATAGAAACGTGCTGTATAAGTATTTATTAGTATTCAGATTGAATATAATCGATAAAGAACAGATACGAGTATGGTAGAACTCTGTTATGGCTTATAATTTCCGTATTTGCAGACCTGATGACGGTTACAATTTAACTGAAACATTAGAGAGTTAATAGTTTTTTTTTCTATCCGGAACAAGGTTCTAAAGATAATTGCATTGTAATCTGAGACATAAATGAACTTAATGCTTCTCAATATTTCTAATTGTGTTACCGATTCAGAGAAAGTAAAAAGACTTATTGTGATACATCGTACTTGGAAGAAACCGATATTATGACAGCCAAATTACGAATAGATTTTAAGTGACTTACGCTGAATATATCAAAGAAAAACTACCTGAGTATTTGGCAGACAGTTTAATTCTTACTAAAATTATTGAAATATAATACACATGTCACAACTCTTTCAAGATACATTTTACAATATTACTAAAGCTCTTCAGACGAAGTTTAGATTTAGATCCGAAACGTACTGTCACTTTTATGTGTTTAACTTCCAAATTGTTTTTAGAAAATTGTGACGTGTATTTTATTTATTTCAGTAAAAACATAGAGTGTCTTCTAAAAACTCAGGTCATTTCTCTTTGTTACTTCTGTTCAGAAGAGCAGACGTAAACATTATCATGTCGTAGGCTTCCACGACCGCTGTCAATGGTATCTTGGTTTCCGTGCTGTTACCGCTTCATCTGTTGAGGTGCCGACGTTTCGACCTCCACACTGAGGTTTCCTTCTGGGCGAAACGTTTCGACCTCCATACTGAGGTTTCCTTCTGGGAGAAACGTCGGCACCTCAACAGATGACGCGACAACTGCCTGGAAGCCAAAATACCCCAAAACTTTATCGTTAAAATAATTACTCTGGACTGTGTAAGAATTGTACCTGGCTACAATTGAGAACTATATACGCAGCGAACATGCCAATGTAGACGAAGACATGCCACAAGTATATATTGCGTCCGTATGAGAAGAAGAGCCAAGCCAACAAGACGAAAGGTGGAATCGTTGTGCGCAGGAAATGCCAGTGATTGACGTGGAATTCTCTCGTCAGAATCGTCATAGCCAGCAGTAGAGTGGTGATATGCACGCCAACACCCAAAATCTGTAAAACAAAAATATATATGGAACGGCCATTAACTCAATTGTTTTAATTTTGTTTCTCGAGTAAAAACGGCCATTGAGTGGCCATCCATTAACACTAAACGCGCATTCATTTTAAGTGGTCACCAATAACCGATTGACAATAACAGATGGCAATATGACCGTTTTTACTGGAATTGGCACTCACTACATGTGGCTAAGAAGGTAGCGTGGCTCAGTGGGTAGAGAGTTGAGTTGCAGGCTGGATGGCCTGGGATGTTTCATCACACCCAAACATTCAGACTGACTCCTGGACCCACTCAGCCTGTTGTAAAAAAGTATTGAATCCACCCTGAGTTACTGAGTTGCTGGCTGGATGACCGGGGTTCGATCTCCGGTGGGTATTTTTCATCACACCCGAATATCCAGACTGACTCCCAGGCTCATTAAACTTGCTGTAAAATGATTATCTGGTCTATCCTGGGGTCAAATCAGCTGGAGCGAGACATCGCCTCCTCCTTGTGCCGAGGCCAAGAAATTGCGGAGCTCTAATCTCCGCGAACGCCTTGGGCATCTTCGGGGTCTGTTGTGGGGCAGTTTGACTTTGACTTTTGACTCTCTGAATGTAAAGCAGTAAAAAAGGAATCTGCCAAAGAGACCCTGTACAGAAAACGTCGTTTCATTCAAACTAAAAATGTTACAATCTTTAACCATGTGTGAGTAGCGATGGAGGCTCACGGACGGGCACTGCTCCACCCCCCCCGGTTCAATAAACTAAAAATTAAAATTAAAGAGAACAGATAATAATAATAAACTTTATTGTCAAAAAAGCAGTTGCATACTGCGTATGACCACATGGGGGCAAATACCCTCCGGAAACAAGGGACCATCCCTTTAATTCCGATCTAGGGCCCATGGGCCGTGGCGGATTTAATATTTATAAAAGAAATTATTGTATAAGTACACACAGTTGTCTATTTATTATTCAAAATTAATTGTAGATATTTGCGCAGTAAAAATTCGAGATTAATGAACCAAAGTATTAATTCCCGTCCAAAGAAAATCCGCTACTACCCGGAGGAAAACCCGGGACAGGATGGTGCTACAGAGATGATGTACATAACCGTGCCAAGATTGCGTACAGTTAGAAATAAACTATTAAAAACAAAAAGGAGCAAAATCAACATGCATGAAAGAGGAATTTAATCAGTATCCAGAGTACTATAACAATGGTGTGATAAAGGATAAGAGATATTAACATCACTTATATCATTCGAATTCATGTGGAAAACAATATTTCTTAGTAAATTGTAACTCATTAACTTCTTTTATTAAAATCTGTAAATTCTTTCACATTATAGAAACAATAGCACATTAAAAAGTCTTTAACCGCTGATTTAAAAAAATTCAAATTATTTATATCGTTTAGGTTTTTGGGAAGGGAATTATATAAAAATTTTCCTGAATAATAAGTGCCTCTTTGGCAAAGAGTTGTTGACGAACCAGGACGCCTTACTACGAGTATTAGCTTTATTACGAGTGTTATGTTCGTAAACTAGACTATTTCTTCTAAAGCAGGGGTGGAATTTTAATTGCTCTGACTTAACAAACACGACTACCTTATAAATGTATATACAAGGGAGAGTGAGAATATTTAATTCTCTAAAGAAAGGTTTACATGAATTTCGGGGGCGAGATTTACATATAATTCTAATTATTCTCTTTTGAATT
This sequence comes from Laupala kohalensis, assembly GCA_002313205.1. Lineage (NCBI taxonomy): Eukaryota > Metazoa > Arthropoda > Insecta > Orthoptera > Trigonidiidae > Laupala > Laupala kohalensis. The sequence goes on from NNCF01128037.1 coordinate 217,912, forward strand.
CTAAAAGTTTGAATACTGTGAGTGGATTGGTCCCAGAAGATAATGCCGTACCGCAAATGAGAATATACCTTTGCAAAATATATGCAGCGAGAAACGTGTTGAATAACAATGTTAGCTAAAATACGGAATGCATAGCATAATTTGCTTAGTTTGGAATTCAGATTATCAATATGAAAATTCCATTTGAGGTTGTCCTGAATATGAAGCCCTAAAAATGTTGTTATCTTGACTGATTTTAATAGGATTCCGTTTAGCGAAGGGAATGTAGGAGGAAGATATTTCCTTAAACTATTGCGAAATGACATGGATATGACTTCCAATCAAATTTCCGGGTGTAAATTAGACTCCTGGTCAATAAATTAAATTAGGAATGAAACATACAATTAATTACTGTGTACATCGCGATTCGATTACCTCCTTGTCCTGAGTACCTCATAACATATCGTCCTCAGTGCCATCCGTAGCACTAGAAATTTTACATTTTCCCGCTTTATTACCTATCGATAGTTTGGGGGTCGTCTTAGAGGAATAGATGAAACTATAAAACTTTTACGACAATTTATTGCTCTTTTTATCTTAAGATCGTCTTATCTGCAGAAATACACGGTAATTCGTTGTATCTAATTGAAAGTAAATCATTTTGTTAAATTACCGTTTCTGATCAATGCTGGTCATGGTGCACGTATGGTGAACTCGACGAGCTCTTAAATTCTTTTGTAGAGAATTGTGTGACGTATCACCATTTTTATTATCGAGATGAGATATCTAATTTGCTCCCCAATAGCTCAAGACCTCTCGTCCCCCTCGTCACAGAATCTGGCTATACCCTAAAGGTACGTTTACACTTGTGTACATGTGTGAGCGATTTGTACGAGTTACATGTAAATTTGTATGAGCAAGGGCAATATAATTACTCTTTGACATGTTGCCTGACAGATACTCTCAGACAAATCCCGATAAATTTTATGAGCTTTCATTCAGGATATACATGTATGCGCTTACAAGTCGCAAACACGTATGCGCATGCGCAGAACCCATGGTCACTTAGTTTACAATCCACCTCTGCTTCTGTATGTTATATCATTGTTGCCATACGTTTTCCTCATAGTCTATTGGCTCCTGTAGAGTAGTGCATATTACATTAACCAGTTAACTTTAGGTTAGTTTATTTATTTAGTAGACTAGTATATTAGTTTGTGTTCTACCCTCGCTTTACACCAAGAATTCCCTGAGACACATCGCGAAGTATAAACGCTGCCTCATACATCTATGAGGTAGATGTGTCTGAGCTCAAACAAATCGCAAACCTTCGAAAAGTTGCGATACACTTACCTCATACAAATCGCAAACCTTCGAAAAGTTGCGATACACTTACCTCATACAAGTCCCTCATACATGTATTCAAGTGTAAACGTATTTTTTGGAATAAAAAAAAAGTGGATCGCTGAAATTCACCTGCCCCAACACCATCTCCGGTCCTAACGCCGCGGCCTCCACCATGGCGGTGATGATGTCTGGACAGGCGTTCCCCAAGGATAGCAGCGTGGCCCCAGCCATGGCTTCCGACATGCCCATCACGTTGGAGATGTAGCACACGGAAGGAGTGAAGAACTCCGCCAAGTTCATCATGATGAAGAAGTAGTAGAAGAGATGGAAGATGAACACCAAGCTGCAGTAGTACATTTGGATCTCGCTTTCGTTGCAGTGGCACGCGAGGTATTGTAGGTACTGGAAGAACGTGTTCTCGAAGTGGCAATCGTGCGTTTCGTGCGTGAACTCGCATCTGTATTCGCGTGGCAGTTTCATGAGGTAATGGCAGCTCCTCTTCTTCATACACACTCCATGTATCACCTCTCCGTCACAATCAGCCATCTTATCCGTTTTCGTCTACTCCTTCTTTCACTATTTCACATGTTTTCTTCGATATTTGAATTTGCACCGTCTCTTATCAACGTTACTCTTGATTCTCAAAGTTTCAATACATAGAGTATATATTCACTTTTCTATGTGTCGATATCAAATTGCATCCAAAATCTATCAGATAAACTTAGTACGTAAAGTGTAACATAATCCTGACTTTTTCTTCTTTCAATGATAATTTTTAAACTTACAAATGACTAATAAAGCAGAATTAAAATTATCTAGGTCACCGTCCTCTACTGTTTTCTTGTGTTTTCTTCTGTACCGTATTAACCTACTATGAATTATCTCCGAAGAACGAATGATATTCTGTACTATAATGCCATTTAATATACTGGTTTCTCACAGCGAAGTACATACTGCTACATAAATTAATTTTCGACGTATAATTTGTTCTTCCGTAGCTAATAAAGAGTAATGATTTACATAAATATTTTGAACCTTCTATGATTATGACAGTACCTCACAATATTTATACAGCACGTAGCAAAAAAATATTTTCTCTTCCTGGAAAAGATTATTCTTGGCACTTTAAAGTAAATATGTATAAGCAAGTTTTAACACCAATATATTCCTGGGTAAACGTAAATACATATGTATATTATATATTACAACACGTTATTCTCCATAAAAGATGTGACTAGCATGATTATACTCGATAGTATGAGTAACATCTATAATAAAATATAAATCACTTAATGTCTCCCAATATAGATGCCAAACTGCCATAATAACATAGAAACAGATGAATGTCAATGAGAATTCAAAAATATTTACATCAGTACATATTTGTCAACAAATGGGAAAACGGTATTAGGTGATTAATATTGCTTGTAACATTAAGTTTGAAATGTTAGGATCAGACAATTTCTTACTGGGGTTAGAATTAAGAGTAAAATATATTTCTCATAATATTTCTTATTTGTATGTTATTTATTTTCACGTCGGATGGTAATTTTCATCAAAGAGGTAGGTGGAGTCTCCAAATTATAAGAACATAAAATAAAATAATTATGGCAAATACATAAAATTATGGGCTCTAATGACCTTTGATGTTGACGAGCCCTAAAGCCCCAACCAAAAAAAAAAAANAATTATTTCGGTAATACATATAATGAAACGATTTCGAGCTCAATATTTCTGTTCAGCTAATTATATCTGTGATCAATAAGAGTTCATCTTTATTCACAACTTTTTACGTAAATCAGAGAGTAGTTAATGCTTCAAAAGAGTAATTCAGAATATATCGTAACTTTTTAAACTGGTACTGGGGAGATAAGAGTCGTTCTCTCTTTCCTCAAAATTGCCCGTGAGTAGCACGTAGAATAGGATCGTGCTAACAGTGAGACGAGAACCTTCAAAAGATCCCGTGTGGTAGCATCTTCGCACCTCAGTGTTTCCCCTCAGGGTTGTAAACCTTCCAGCAATAAAGTCTCTACTGCCGACGGATCTAATGAACCCGTAGATAAGCTTCATTGCTTTTAGTAAAGGCAGGAAAATAATAATAAAAGAAGCTGGAAGCAGGTGTCGTTTGTAGAAGTCCTTTGCTTACCACAAAGATTTTACAAAACACATTTGACTCGTGTGTAGTAAGTTTCGTAAGTATGATTCGTATTTTGCTTTTATTCAGAAATACATGGATTGAGATCCCCATTTATTTATTACTATCTCAATGCCTGAGGTATTGCTCGCGTGAAGTTTGTAAATTTGTACACATAAATAAACTTTATTGTCAAAAAAGCCATTGCAAACTGCTTATGACCACGTAAGGGATTATAAACTAAGTTACTATGTGGAAACTAGCATCACATCAATTGCGATCAAGGACCCAAGGGCGGTGGCGGATTGAATCTTTATAAAATAAAGTATTTAATAAATACATATTGTTATCCATTTATTATTCCACATATTAAATTTTTGTTAATATTCGTACGCAGCGTTTTCATTAGCTTATATCGTTTTCCCTCCTCAGACACAACATTTAATATTTCACAAACATAACGTTAATTTCTATTACTATTACACCAGCAGTTTTGCAAATGTTAAAAGGACACGGTAACTATCAAGCACATTCATTCCGAATAAACCAGGTGATTGATGGCAAATGTACGTGTGGATCCGGAACAGGCAATGCGGAACATCAATTGTGGGAGTGTCAGTTATATGACGAAGAGCCAGACAATATTTAGTGATAACTTTCGGTCAGGTGAAAATGGCGAGGAGCCGGGAATGGAACCCGGGACTCGTGCATTGATCGCAGGGATAGAAATGGTCTATAGTTGTAGAGGACGAACGGGTGGTGTAGTGGTTAACACCCCTCCGATCAACACAAGTTCCGGGTTCGATTCGCGGCTCCTCGCCATTTTCATCTGACCGAAAGTTATCACAAGAAATAAATGCAATATTTAATGATATTAGTAAGGAAGGGTTTCTTCGCCATATGGAGTTGCCCAGCACTAATAGGGACAGAAGAGGTGTATGATATATTTGCACATTTTATGTTTAATACGAGACATCTAGAAAGGAGATATCTGACTAAACTACAGGATTTGAATAGTAGATACGCATCAACCTCCCGTGCTGGGGATGGGCACATCCTTTTAATGTGGAATAGTAGTGCCGTCTTAGGAAAAAAACATTAAATAAGAAAGATATTAAAAAATTATTTTTCTTTTGACTCTGTTATGGAAAGAAATTAAAATAATAATGTTAAATTTTATTGCAAATACTCTAACTATATATTCCGCGGAATCTTAAAAACACGTAAATACCAATCTTCGCTGATACAATGTTCAAAATGAGCCACAAGAGCATAAGTAATTTCTTTAATTTTATTCTAACACAGCATGTTATATGATCGTATGTGTGTCCTACGATAAAAATTATAGTAAGCGTATAAATGGAGAATCTATTATATATTTTTAAAAAATGTTATCAATATAGAAAAAAATAGAGAATACATTTTAGAAGAAGATACATGTGTATATTTATCTAAATAAAAATGAGAAATTCGATTCATGAAACTGATTTGTCAGAACTAAACCACAAAACAAGGTTACGTTTGATTTGCATTTGAATTAAAACTTACTAACTCTATTTGTTAAAAGGATTATGTTTTTCTTTCCTCGCTACGAAATTTGTTTACACCTCCCTTTCATTGAACTCTTCAGGTGACGTAATCACCAAAAATATAAATTAAAGAATGAACTGCGTGAACATCCGGTAACTCCTTTTATCTTCTCGAAGCATTTACAGCAACTACTGAGGTATGCCTCCTCCCTCCCCTGCTGACCACCAGAGTGCTCTGGAGACGCACCTTTCCGTTCTAAGGGAGGGGGGAGATTGGTCAGAGATAGAATCAAAAACGGGAAGGTTACGCTAGAAGAAAAAAGTGTCTGGAGAGAGAGTTAATGGAGCCATAAAACCACTTAAAGGGTATATCTCTGTTGAGAAGGAATGGAATAATTAGTATATTATTCGTTAAGAGTTCTATTGAAATTTTAAGTCATCAAATAATCCTTTGAAATTCAAATCTCATTTACACGTAGAATAGTTCCCGAACATAATTAAAACAAATAGAAATTCCGTTCAGAAATGCGTGAGAAACGTTGGGAAAACATCACCTCCTCCTCCTCTACCTACACTCCGTCATGTATCATCGTATCAATACATGAACTCTGGAGACCATAGGCTTGTCGGATTAGGATCTTTTTCCGGACTATGGAGACTTTTTCCTGAGAACGGGATTTAACAAAGAACGAGAAATTTATTAACTTTTATCATTAAATCAATATTATATCAGGTCTCTAGGCTTTGTCCTATCATACAGGTTCTCTAGGCTTTGTCTAGGGGCGGGTTTATTGTAACAATAAATCGTGAATTTAGTGTTATTTCAATTCTTTTGATTTTTAAGCACTATACTCAGAATAATCTATAGTTCGATAATAACTTACATGTAATTTTTTGCTTAAAATTACAAACATATTGACATTCTATTAGTATTATAACTCGCAGCTAACTTTTTATCTTATCTAGGAACTTTTGCTGAATTTTTTGAATCCGCCTCTGCCTTAGGGCCCTTGATCGGAATTGATGGGATGGTCCCTTGCTTGCTTCCGGAGAGTAAATTAGTTTTTTTCTTCCTCCACGTGGTCATACGCAGTTTGTACTGTTTTTTGACAATAAATTTATTTATTTATTTATTTATCAATTTAATATTTACATTGAAGAGAAAAAATTCATGATAATTAAAAAACAAATGGAGATTTCGATCACAAATTAAAAAGAACGTAGAAGACGCGGCGTGAAAATTAATTGAAAATGAGAGTTCCAAAAACTAAGGATCATTGCTGAAAATGACGGATTATAGAACATTCTAGTTATACAATATTCATATAACTTCATATGAGCAGATCCTGCCCGGTGGCAGAATACAAGGAAATACAATACCTTTTTTGGCCGCGGGTCAAAATCAACCAAAATGTCAGTATTAAAGAGACGTTTGGGATATTTTCGACATGGATCTTATATACATAAATACTTATGTGTATAACATCCATGGTAATCGAACTAAAATGATGTTCTTAGTAACTATTTTCAATTTTTTCATTCTCAAAATGTTTGTTTCATGTTTATGTTTTATAATTTATTTTTATATATTATACTTTATTTTGGGAACTAAAGTGGGTCACTTGAAATTATCAAATGGGTCACTCGGTGACTCTCGGGTCATAGGTTGCCGCCCACTGCAATACAGTATACAGAAAATAAATATTTCATCAAGTGAATCTAATAAATGTTATATTAATTGTGAAACTGAAATTAAATATAAAAAGTCCAACCATTAAACGACTAAAAAATGAATCTTTTTTAATGATTATTTATTGTACATTTTACGAATGATGACCCGGACACTCTGATTCACCCCTTAGTGCCCCTCACATCACTTCACATTTCCCTTCCCTCTTTTCTTCACATCCGTACTAACGCACCCGTTCTTCCAGAACTCGCCTAACCCTGTGAATAGATGAGAGCTCGAAATCTCCTCCACAACAGATGCAAGCATTAAATGCCAGTCTCCAATTGTTCAATTGAGGAATGAAAATTTTCCAACGCCGGTTTTTTGTTTCCTAGTTCTAAATTTTAAAGAAAGATCTTTTCCACTTGTTTTCATTTATTTATTTCTTGTCGCGTTTACATCTTTCGACATTACACGCCATTATTCTGAAGACAAAGTTCTTTCGTTACGTGTGCATATTCTGTGGTGTCTTGTTGTCTTCACCTTTTAACGCCCTTTCAATCCATGTTTCATTTCCCACATCTTTGTTACATACTCTTTGAAATGTCTATATCTTGTTCCCGTGTTTATTAAACTACTTCCCATTTCCAGTACCAAGTGTTCTGACTTCCTTTGAGCTATATATTGAGCTCTTTCTGCTCCAAAAAGCGGGAAATTCCAAATTATATTTACTCTTGTCTACATCCCCTCCCCACACGCACACACACTTATCAGCAAGGGCGAATTTCTTGAGATGTGTTTTTATATCCCCATCTCCTTTCATGAACTCAGTCTCTGCTGGACCTGGACGAAACCATTTTCTATGCTTTTCTACATATCTAACATCATTTATGAAATCATACAGCTTTCTTTCATTTTTCGGCACCTGCCATGCCATAATCAATTCCTCCGTCAATCTTTCCTTCCATCCGTTCTCTTCAGCTTTTATTTCTTCCCCATTTATCGTTATTTTCCCTTCCCGTCGCGTTATTGTTCGCAGTGTTATTTTCTGGATATATAAATCCAAAGGTAAAACAGTCACAAAAACATTTAGCGCCTCAGCTGCTGTTGTGCAGTACGCTCCGCTCATCCTGAGGAAACACAACCTTTGTATTCTCTCCAGTTTTTTCTCTGAGTAATGTTCCTCAGTCCTCTACTTCATGTTTCACACCCGTACGTGATCATTGCAACTATAGCTCCTCTGTAAAGTTGTAATAAATGTCTCCTTTTAATGTAAAATTTATTCATTCCTACACGTATCATGGAGTGGCCTTCTCTTCATGTGCCCTGTAAATTTCATTTCCTGAATCTATTTTAACCCCCAAATACATGTCTTGTTTAACTTGTATCGTTCCTCCATTTAATTTTAATAGAAAACCAACAAACAACAGAAAACCTTTGCTCACATTTATTTTCCCAAATACCATTCCTATTGTCTTATTGTCTAATTTGTTACGATTTTTTCCAATGCTGGACTAAAATGATCTTACTGTATTTCGTGGTTTCAAATAATGTTATGGTAGCATTCTAAGACATCTTTCGTTGCCAAAGAATCCGATTTGGCAAACATGAATTGGAGTTTGCTTTGCTCTCCCCTTTCCAAGAATCCCCTTGTGCATTGTGTGGAGCGTATCCCCCGTCGAATAATGCACAAGGTTTCCCTCGATCCGCTGCTGTTATTCACAGACCCCGGCGCCATTCATTCACTTCGACTCAAACTCGCTAAAAAGCTGTCACGGACAGACGCTGCCGCTGCCGCTCTTGCTGTCTCCACGGAGGCTGGCTGGATGGGTGGGTGGTCACCACGACTTCGGATACGCTGTTACACATCGAACACTGTTATTTTCATAAACAGTACTCAAAATCAGGTAAATTTACTCGGAGAAAATGAAACCTAAGAAAGAAAATCTGGAGTGTGTCCCACTTAACTTTCCAATTTCAATTCATAACAAAACTTCATGGCAATAAACACTCAACATAACACTAACATTTATAAGAAAAAATAATATATTATAATTATTAAACAATATATAATATATTTCTGGGGTCAATTGGTTGCAAAATATTCACTCTCACAGTACATGATATCTTAAAAATCATAATAACATATTCAAGTATAGATTTCATGAATCCACATTAGACACTTTGGAATGATATTGGTAGATTCAAAAATGGTCCTCCAAGATAACCACTTCTTTGCATAATAAATTTTCACTATATCTCGAAACTGTTCGACGTTTAGGAATGCGGTTTAGCAATCTGTACGTCCAATTAACTGACCAATGAAAATGCTTCTATGCATATTTTAAAAATGTTGAATATTAAGAAATTGGAAGTAGAGCGTGGTGTGTAAGTGAAGTCGAAATGAGCTTCTGTCCAGAAATAGGTTTATAAGTTTCGTTTGTCCGTGAGTTATCGGGGCAACAAAATTCTTAACACACACACACACGACTTTGGACATATACTCTCGTGGAGCCAATTCGCGAAGATGCAAAGAGATCTCAAATTTTTTTNAGACCTTAATTTTTTTTACTTATTAAAATGTTTTGCTCTGTGTAATTGGAAAAGACAAAACGTTTATTTTCCTTAACGTGGTCACAGGCAGAGTCTCTAGATTTTATCTAAGTCTCGAATTTAATTAATTAATTTTTTTATTGCCAATCTAATTGGCTTGGGGTTTGCACACAGTGTATCAAACATCGTCCACCGACGCAATGGGAAGTGTGCCTCGTGTTGTGTTAGCACTACTATATGATTTCTTTAAACCTAAATCTATCGCCAACAACGGCTATCGAATCGATTGGCTTATGCCGAGCTCGTGCCCAAGGTCAGGGCATACAGGTACACAAGATCCCATTTCTTATTTGGGTAGGGTCGGCCTCATCCCCGGGTTTTCCCTGACAATCCTTTTTTCTTATCGCTGCGCAAGACGCGTCTGCGTCCGACGCAAATTCACTGTCGCGAAGAGGGAATGTTGAGAGGAGGATTGTTTTTGGAGCGTGTGTTCTGAGCTTGGGTCCACTGGAGGGAATTGTACAGACAAATTTGATTTTATCTGCACAAGAAATGATAGTATTAAGAGTAAAGTGCGAAAAAGGGATAAGGAGCAATATGAATACTGATTAGTAACAAGAACAAATGGTTTACTGAGACGCCATGGCATTAATGAGAAACAATGATAATGTACTGGATTTCCAAGAGAGCGTGCTGATGACATGATATATGATGATCTTGGAAATCAGTTGTAGAGTAGACGTGGATCGGTGTCTTGTTACCAGATCCAGCGATTGACGAGCGATGATCTCGTGGTCGTAAGTGCCTTCTGTAGAATAGAAGCGAGGGCTTGAACTTGCGAAAATATCGGCTAGTTGCCCGACCCACAATGGCAGTGGTGTGATGAAGGGACTAGATGCCCGGTTGACTGCTCGCGAGCGATGTCGGTGTTCTCTGCTGAGCAGCTGGCGCCAGAGTGACGAGTAGGTGTGAGCAAGTGGTGTTGCTCACAGAATGCAGAGCGAGAGAGTGCTGCCATGGCGCCAAATGATGAGTATGAGCAAGTAATGTTGCTCACATGTCGCTGAGCGAGCAACAGACCGAGAGAGTGAAAGCTGCTGACTTGTTGTCTGTCCGTAGAGTGCGAACTGCTACATTGCGCGCGAGAGTGTCGTCTCTGGCGAGCGGCGGCGGGCGAGTGCCTGCCAGCGACGTGGTGAGAGTGCATTCTGCTGAGCATCAGGCGAGAGAGTGATTAGCCGTCCGACCAATCTCGCGATAAGTAAGCACCTGGCTAGGCTCGCAGTGCCAAGACTCGCACCGCGAGCACGAGTCGGCGCTAATCGCGAGGCCGGACGCGGCGACGGATGGAAGTATGCTCGAGCACCGAGTCTCTGGTTGAGAGATGCTTCACTGATATGACACCTCAAAACTGTCTGAACAGGAATCTTGGTACAATAGTTACATTTTCGAATATTTCTTCCAAAAACTGGAAAAGTAAATAATATCAGCGGTTTCAGAGAACTTCCACAATTTTTGAGAAAGTCATATAAACGTGAATTCTCTCGGCGAGTAGATAGATTGAAATAAGCCCTCCATTACTTTTTCCAGTAATAAAAAATACGATAGTAGGTTTATTATCTGTCGATACAAGACTATCAAGACTATCTGTCGTATATTATGCTGGCGGTTTAAAAGTTGTTGCGGGGGGCAGGTTTCGTCTAAACAAGTTATTTTGTAATAACTATCCTCTCCGTCAAAAACACTTAGCAAAGGTTAAGATATATTTTTAGGAGATGCTACACGTATCTTGTCAACCTGTTCTTGTTAGAGTAGCGTGAGACTACACACGAATAACTTACCTAAGAACAGCTCAAAATACAAATGCAAAACTATTATTACTAATGAAGAAATTATCTCCAACGAAGTCACAGCCGGGACCAATATTCCTTATTTGGGCAGCAGGATTATTTCAGAAAGGAAAAAGATAAGCAGGAGGAGGTGGTGGGAGAAATCTGACTGCAAGTAACCATGGAGACGACCTCGATCCATGGAAAAGGGTCGGGACTGACCGCGGGGATGAGATCGACCGTTCCCAATCACTTCACTTGCTCTCGGGGCGCTATTCTGTTCTTTCTGTTTCGAACGTATGGAACGTATACCTCGTGTTTGAGTTATTATCTTATATTTTTTACAGCAAATAGTCGCTTTTGTGACTATTAATATTTATTCGGACATTTTTTAGATTCGTAGAATGTGGCAATTCGTGGTGGGTGGTCGTTTTGCATTATTTTCAGTATATGACTAGGAGTTGCACGGCCTAGCAGTTGATATTCCAGTGTCGTTTTTCAATTACATCATTATTGTTTTTAAATCGATGTCTTCTTCAAATCATAGTTTTTCGAACAATCTGAACAACAACATTGAAAAAGGAACCTCTCTCTTTGAAATATTCCCCCCAAAAATACCTTTTTTCCACTCGTAATATTCTATTTTAACATACAGAAATCTCCTAAATTGTTGTGAACCTCACCGCCAGGTAACAGAGTAATTATGTTATTGTAGCGATTTGGTTACATATCGCAACATAGGACTAGTGAACAATCTATGAACTCGACCCACTTTGTGCCAATTGAGTGACATCTCTCGATTGTTGAGTTTCTATGAACTATTTCTTTTAACCTCATATATTAATTCAAGAAAAGCACGCCTTTGAGTTAAGGAAATGGTATTAATAAACGAGCTATGTAAATCATCACGCAATCCACACGAACTTTATTCTGTTTCCCCGCCAGAACAACTTAAAATAACTTAGCATCACGTAGCAAGTCAATCGAACAAGGGGGACGATCGATATCCGTAGATCGATACGCGGTCGACCTGTGACGTCACGAGCTGACGTGCGGGTGCTCGCGGCAGTAATACATGCTTCCGACGAGCGACCGCTCTTATTCTCCCTATCTCTCTCCACTCATCATTTCATCGTTCACATCCATTCGGCGCCTAATAGAAGCTGCTAGAATTGTCTTCTGCCGGAAACACCATATCTCGTTAGCATCAGCTAGCAATCGCTCACGAGATAATCTTCAGGTCAAATCGCCGCGTGCTTACCTACTAGCATCGTTTGACCGCGAACTGCCGGCCTTTCCACATCAACTGCACGTAAACTCAACTCAAATAATCAAATCAACACAGCACCTCATCAAGCTTTCCAGTTTTGTATTCCTTCATTGATTACCTCATTTTAATGCTTATCTTGCTAGTAGCAATTTATGTTATTAAATTATTTTGTTGGCACTCCCATCTCAAACACCTTCATCACACCTCTGGTCCTTCGAAACCTCAATCCGAATGTACTGCAATTTTCCCATTAAATTATGTACAGTTATGTCGAATGAAAATGGGAGTCGGGACCAAGTCTCGTTCCAAGATCGAATCTCTGTCCCGTCACCCATTTTCATTCGACACAACATAATTATTCTATTAAAAACTTATTTAATCGAATCACTAGTCTCTCTGGTGGGTTTCAAAACCCAGATTCTTTCTCTCCGGGACTTCGCCCCATCCAGGCTCCTGACATGTGTCATCGCTATTCGCAATCCAATGAATCTTAATGGGGCAAACTCGGTGTTATTTCCTGTTTTTCAAGAAGAATTATGTATAGATACATTTAAATAGTGATTTACACAACTTTGAGTCAAGTCCTACAAGGGAAAGAAACTTTTTATTTTGAATATTGACAATATAAAATGTATTACCAAGAGATAGAGTATGGTCCCTTGCGCTACCCAGAAGGTCCACTTAGTTTAACTTTGAACGAAGTCTGTAGGAAAGAACAACACATTCCGACCACTATAAAATATTTCAGAGCTGACAGATTATGTAATCTTCACAAAACATATAACTAGCAATATATGAAGTGTAGAAAACTGGTCGATAACAACTCTTTTTATGTTCATACTGACTCCGGCCGCGGAAGCCTAAGCTTATAATTCTTTCTTAAGTCACGGTATTTTTAAAAAAATTCTAAACAAACAAGTAAAGATAGGCAAGTACTTCCTTATCCTCACCTCGGTACGATCTCTAGGTTTTGCTCATTATTTATCCTGTTTATTTAGAAACATGCATGGAATATGCAATACAATACTCCTCCTAGTCATTACTTGGCCTTGTCGATTTCGCTTTTGTTTTTGTCGCAATGGAAAATCTTAGGACAGTATTAAACCGGACACTTGTGAGCGAGGTTGTACGATAACATTGATTATAGGAGTCAACGCCATCGATTTTGGAGCGACTGAGCTATATTGAAGCTCGCCCACAATCAGTCACAAGCGACCGTAGTGTAATCTGTTCCTATGTAGATATTATTAGACGATCTTGGCCACTCGCCCACACAAGTGGTCGGTCACTATAGTGGCCTAGGGTAATATGGCCTCAAGAGCTTTCTCGAAAACGCGTGAATCTCCGATCGTCAGTGACAAGAAATTTTCAATATGGTCTACGGTTTCATTTGGAGCGTTTTACACAATTTCACCTTGTCTGACACATATCCTAACTTTCATTGCAGTGTAAAATCTTCGTTCTGTGTGAATGTTTAGTGAAAAAATACTCAAAACATTTCCTAAGGTTTTCAAGCCTAACGGACCGAATATAATTTCATATTGTTTTCAATCAAGTGCTTCATTCAAAGGCGTGATAAAGTTTACATAAGTACGAACAGAATCATAAATTTAACATCTTGGTGCAGGAATATGAATAATTTCGCTGCATTTAGATTTTCTGGTGTGTATACTATTGCATCATTATTAATTTATAAATAAAGTACTCTTATTGTTGCGCTGCTCAGGTTTCGTCGCCGTAAATAGAATGATTCCAATATTTTACCATTTGTTTTCTTGATTTTTTTGTAGTAATTCATTACTCTCTAACGTAATATTGCAATAGTTATTGTCGAATTAATTTATTTCAGTTGTCGTCCTAAATTATTATTTATGTCATATTAGTTGTCGGTTTGTTTATTTACTTATTTAATATCTCATTTGCAATATCCGTAGTAATAAATTAATTAGTATACTAATATTTATCAGTGTTAGTTGTCAGATTTCGTGCACTAATTTGCTTTTGTCGTTAAGTTGCTAACCAACTCACAACAATGGACACAATCGCATTCCTCAACGCATTCAAAGCTGACCTTCACAAGGCGTACAATGACTTGCTACATTATATTGACACACGGATCAGCGCGCTGGAAAAGGTCAATAAGAACACGATCGGTGCTTGGACTACAGTCAGGAAATCTCGCCATCCTTCCATCACCCGGTTCGACCAAATACATATGCACCACCCCAACTCTTCACTCAACATAGGTTTAGTGTGTTAGATGACATGTTCTAGTTTCCTCCCTTACCAACCCGTTTCATCACCTCCCGTCCAGTACCCAAATCTGCTCGCAAACCAGGCACTGGTAAGCACAGCCGCCCAAAACCACGTAAAGTAGTGCTACTCAGAGATGAAGTCAACATTTCCACGCATAAATCAACCTTGCTCATATTAGCTGATTTGCACGGTCGTCACATTTCTTTAAGTTAAACGCTCGTTTGGCTGAAGTTATTCCAGAACTGGACACCTACACTAAAAAACTCACAGAGCGGGACACAGTAATCATCATAGGTGGGCGGAACGATATTAACTTGGGTGGTCATTTCAACGCGTCTGAACATCTACAAAAATTAAAAACGGTCTCTCAGCACACAAACATAGTACTCTCTAGCATGACTCCACGCTTCAACGTTCCACAAATAAACCATGAAATTAACTTGGCAAACATCTCCCTAAAACCACCTGGCAGACATAAAAATCACATTTTTTGATGTGCAACCACACCTGACAGCCAAGTACTTTACCCAGCACGGTTTACACCTGAGATCGTCTGGAAAACATCACATCCTGCTCCTTCACCCACTCCTACACCTCCTCTTCCACCTCCCTCTGCTCCTACCTCGTCGCCTCTCCCTCCTCCATCTCTCTCTGGTCCTACCTCATCGTCACCCCCTCCCCTTCCCATATCCACACCCATTTCTTCCCCTGTCCTTGATCTTCCTCCATCCTAATGTCACTCGCCCTCATCTATTCCTACACTCACATCTCCTTCCACCCTACAACTTGAGCTCAAGAGTACGATGTGGTATTAGAAGGTGACAATCGCTTTCGGATTTGATTCGGGACTACGAGAACTTCTGCGTTGATAGCGTGTTCGAATATTCTGCAGTTCATTTGACCGACATAGGTATTATTGTTTTATATATTTATAGACCTCGATCAGATCTTGACATTTGTTTTTAGAATTTTGAGATTATTTTAAAACGTATTACACGTAAATCCAAAAAATCTATCGCTATATGTGGTGATTTTAGTATAGAGTTCCTAAATGTATCCGACTACACAAATTCACCCATAAATAGATTCAAGAATCTTATCGACTCCTTCAACCTTGTAACTACGATAAACAACCACACTCGCCTCTCCAGTTCATCTCAAACATTACTAAATCAGATTATTGTCAACAATGAAATCTCGTATCTCTCTGAAGTGTTTTGTCCCGCCTACGGCGATCTCGTTGCGCAAGTATTGACCATTGAAGACAACTGAAACCACTTAAAATTATTTACAAGTATTTTTTCCATATTTACAAATTATTTGCATAAGAAAACTTGGAAAGATGTATACATTTGCCAAAACACCAACGACAAATTCAATGTATTTATTTCAACATTCCTAAAACATTACGACTGTACATTTCCAATAAAACGCAAATTAATTAACACAAAGAAATACAATAGATGGATCACCCAAGGGATAAGAATTTCTTCCAAAAACAAACCCCGTTTATATTATCATTCAAAAATCTATAACCAACTACCCGAATTCCATGATTATTTTCGTAAATATAAGACTATTCTCCGAAAAGTAGTTTATACAACTAAAGTTATGGAAAATGGACAGACGGACAGAACTTGAACAACCAGACCAAAACCATGTGGATTCTTGTTAAGAATTCTACGTCACATAAAAATCTCGAAGAAAACATTTCCCTACTAAACGATGGCAAAATCGTATCAAATCTACTTGACATCGCAAATTTGTTTAATTCTTATTTCTCAGAAGAAGGTAAAATAGCTATTTCAATATTTCAAAATCAATGTCCTCCGAATATATCCACCCACGTGCCCCATTCTATATTCACTTCCGAAACTAACACCAGTGAAATCATGAAAATCATTAGTTCATTTAAAAAAATAAATTGGCAAAAAGCATAGATGATATACCCGAATTTATTGTTAAATTTTCGTCACACGTTATATTAAATCCACTCATATACATATTCAATAGTTCTTTATCGGAAGGGGTATTTCCTAACATATTTAAGAGAGCTAAAATGAAACCTTTATACAAGAAAATAAACAAACACAATCTTGGTAATTATCGACCAATTTCTCTACTACCCACTTTCTCAAAAATCCTTGAAAAATTGTTCTATAAGCGTCTTCTAGATTTTCTATCAAAAAATAACATTCTCTCTGACGATCAACACAGATTTCGTTTTCCACCAACAGTGTCATATTTTATTTCTTAAATGATGCTACTACTTCTCTTGACCATGTATAAAATCCTCAGGGAGTTTTTCTTGATTTATCTAAAGCATTCGATGTCATCGATCACGAAATTCTTCTTTCAAAATTACTATCGTTTGGCATTCGCGGACTTGCGCATCAGTGGCTGATTTCCTATTTAAAAGATACGTATCTACAGGTCGAAATATCATATACTAAAAATAAAGTACTTCAGCATTGCCTTTCAGAAACCAAGCCACTACATCGCGGAGTTCCCCAAGGGTCAATTCTCGACCCTATACTCTTTCTGTTGTATGTGAACGACATGTCGTCTTCTACATCAGATTGCAAAATCGTTCTTTTTGCCGATGATACTAATCTACTATGTCAACTCGCCAATGCTCATAAAGTTTCGTCTAACCTCTATGCTTGGTTCCATGCAAATCGCCTCATTGAAAACACTGACAAGACAGTGTCTATGTCATTTCGCAATAGCATCACAAAATATTTACCCCAGGTTTCTCTTTCATTAAACGGACCATAATTAAAAACTGTTACTAATACAGAGATTTTAGGTCTTCATATTCAAGACAATCTCAAATGGAATTGTCACGTTGACAGTCTTAATTTCCAATTAAACAAATTGTGTGACGCGTTACGAATCTTAGTTAATATTGTTAGTCCACATGTTTCCCGTTGCGTATATTTTCCAAATATTTACTCCCAATTACTATACGGCGTCATCTTCTGGGGTAATTCCGGACATAGCGTCCCAACTTTTAGAATTCAAAAGAGGATTGTTCGGATAATTTGTAAATCTCACCGCCGAATCACTTGTAAACCTTTATTTAAGGTATTAAATATTTTAACACTTCCCTGCATTTATATTTGTGAAACTGTCGTGTTTGTTAAGACCAAATTATTGAAGCACCCTTGTTTCATACAAAACAGTTTTGTTCACGAACACAATACTCGCAATAGGAATAATATTCATCGTCCGAGAGTGTCAATCAAGCTTTGTCAAAAAGTACCATCTCATTCGGGAATCATTCCATATAATTTCCTGCACAAAAATAGAAAACATATTATTAAATTGAATCTCTTCAAATCCGCGGTTAAAAGCTACCTTCTGCACCAGTGCTTATAGACTGTAAAAGAATTTATTGATTTTAATAAAAATTAAAGCCGTCTTGTACTTTATCACATTATTGTTGTAGTACTTCCCAAATATCTTACAACAATTTCAAGAATATTTTCCTGCATGCTAGTATTATGTCTTATTATTCATATAAATTTAGTTATATATGTACTTAACCCTGGCACGGTTGTGTGCATTAATTCTGTAACCCCATCCTGGCCCGGGTATTTCTCCGGTTTTCCTTCGGGTTGAGGTGGATTTTATATAAAGACTCGCTAGGCTCTTGCCTAGGGACGGCATCAATTGAAATAATTATTAGCGAATTTAGTGTTATTTAATTGTTACGATTTATCAACAATACTTCCGAATGATTTATAGCTTGATAATAATACGTACTTGTGAAATGAGTTTTCTGTGTTTTATTAAATACAATATTTGTTGACATTTGTTAATTCCATAACATGTGTCGAATTTTTTTTTTTACTTTGGATTATGTTGAAATGTTAAAACCTCCTCTGCCTTAGGACCCTTGATCGGAATTGCTGGGATGGTCCCTTGCTTGCTTCCGGAGAGTAAATTAGTTTATTGTCCTCCACGTGGTCATACGCAGTTTGTAAGTACTTTCTTGACAATAAAGTAACGGGTTTATGTAATTATATCACTTTAATGGNTTGATCGGAATTGCTGGGATGGTCCCTTGCTTGCTTCCGGAGAGTAAATTAGTTTATTGTCCTCCACGTGGTCATACGCAGTTTGTAAGTACTTTCTTGACAATAAAGTAACGGGTTTATGTAATTATATCACTTTAATGGCAATAAGGTTATTTCTCATTTCTATTATAACCTCTCCGACTGCTCAAGGGTTCGGGTGCTTGCTCACCACGAAGACATCCCTGGTACAATTCCTGGCGAGTTCAGATAAAATTAGTTGTTTCTCACTTTAATGTCCCAGTTCATAAAGCCTTGACTACTGAAAAGCGAACCATCCTCCTACCCACCTCCTACTACACCTAGTATCACTAACTCATACTATTACTAACTACTCCTACTAACACCTTCAGTTGGGCCAAGGTGGTGTATTCAGCTAAGCAGCCCGCCTACTAACAATAGCCTCTACTCAAGCTATCGAGAGTTTGGGCAGTAAAAAAACAAAGATGTCGGACTCGAGTGGTGTTTCAGGGCAGCCACAACCAATATTTTAGAACAAAAACCCCACACTCGTTAAGACTTGGACTGCTTGTGTTTGTCGTTTGAAATTAAAATCATCGTTTGGTAGCACTTACACATACCCAACGGGTGTACCAACGCTATGGAAACAACAATGAGTATACCGTAAAAAACTTTTTGTTGAAAGTAGTTTAATAAATTAACATTTTTGGATAATTTACGCAAAGTATTTTATAAATAGGAATGTTAACTTTGTGTGACACAAAGGATAAAAAAAAGTATTTTAAGGTCAGGATCTCCTAGATTTATTTCATCCAGTTAGATGGTAGTGAATGCAACGTATAAAATGAAAATATCACTAAGTCGAGTGGAATACGATATAGGGGGAATCAATTGAGTAGGTTGGCAGTTATCCCAAATTTGGTAACTTTTGAGAGGGCAACAAGACTATACCACCCACCTCCTACCTCTTATCGTCCCATATAGATAAGCTTCAATAGCACAATACATTTTCCATTTACAAATAACTACAATGAGGTCTACTTCACAAAAATTAGTAAATCATTGTTTTAATTTATCGAACTGTTTCTAAATATGTATTCAGTAACTTTTGGTTAAAGTTGTATCACTCTTTGAATCAGAGATATGAAACTATCTATCTACAGCATTTGTAAATTTCAAATGAGCTACTATGATTCATTTTGTTCCTTTATTGCGTTGAGGGAATGAACAAAAACTCATCATTCATTCTCTCTTGTCCAAACAAGGAAATAGTGACGTATGATTAGGTATTGTTGCGTCATCCCCTTTTGTCGCCGTTCTTTTCTCTCGGTTCCCCTGACAGCCTTTCGTCCTTTTGTCATTGCAACCCCTCTGCCTACATTTCCCTTATTCCACCCACCCACTACCTTCATTTGGAAAAGCTGTCGTTTCTGTGTGCTGACATCACCTCTATCCAATAGTGATCGGGTGCAAAGGTTTAATAATATATGAATCAGTTGTTGCTAAAAGGGACCCGCGTCCAAATTTGCATTTTCGATTTTACCTGGTTTTTGGAATCCTTAGGAATAGGCACACGTTTGTTAGTGGTAATACAACACGTAGTTATGAATGAAGTATTTTTTCAAATTTTTAGCTCAAAAATTGCGGATTATATTATTTGTTTTTTATTTCATTTATTCGATAATTAAAAAATCTGGCTCAGGTCTCGTTTGGCAATTACAGATACGTTTGTTCTAAGAATTATGCAATTCTTAACTTCCGAGAGAGCGAGTTTTAAGGTCCAAAATTTTTAAATTTCAGTTCAATCACATTTCCAAAATACAAATCCAATAGTATTTTTCGAAAATATATTTAAAAAATAGACTCACTAGACTGAGGCCTAGGGATGGTAGCATTTGGGGGCGGTAGTCATTTCCATTATTGGTATTCCCATCAGGGGCGTAGTCTGGATTCTGATAAAGGTGGGTGGGCGATGAGTTATTTTATTTTTGTTTAAATTGTATATATTGACATAAACTCAGCGTAAATCCTAACCATTGATACAAGCATTAAATCAGCAATCTTTCATTAAATGTTACCAACATGAATATACTTTTAAGGTCAGGATTCCCTGGACCTCCCTTTTGGTTCCACAGGAAGTTTCATTTTAGGAGATACGATCACAGACGATTGAAACAATAAAAATGTAAAAAATTATTGATTGTATGTGAATGTGAAACATGCATATTATTACAAGAGGCTATTTTAGTGAGTATAATTCTTAAGTTAATTAATCATGTTACGTCGAATGAAAATGGGAGACGGGACCGGTATTCGAACCCGGGATTTCGGTG
>NNCF01128037.1:238931-252364 GCA_002313205.1 Laupala kohalensis
GTTAATTAATCATGTTACGTCGAATGAAAATGGGAGACGGGACCGGTATTCGAATCCGGGATCCCGGTCGAACCCCGGTCCCGTCTCCCATTTTCATTCGACGTAACATGATTAATCTGTTACCTGGCGGTGAGGTTCACCGCAATCTAAGAGATTTCTATCTTAAGTTAATGATATATTTTTTGATTATTATTTTTAATACTGACTGTTATTGTGAAAAGAATATGTAGTTATACTATCCAGTTTTTTATTATTTAAATCATAAGACCTTTTCGGCTGCGTGGCGGCAATCATCCGTGCTGGCTCCATTGATAAGAAGGGTTGCGAATGTCTCAACGTCATTGGATAGTATGACTACGTATTCTTTATACAATAATGATTATACTACCAACACCTAACCTCGACTTACGATAATACCGTCTGATTCGAGGTTGCTACTCGTCAGGACTCCTGCGAGACAACTGTCTCCTTTCCGCATCTTCCTCGGTGTTTGTCTCAAGGGATTGTCATTCCACTGACATATTCTTATCATTTCCTCTTCTTCAGGATCACATTTTCTGCTCCATGTTTCCACTCCGAGCGACAAAGCAGCCCTTGACGTAACCAGCAAGCGCCTTCCATGATGACGTGGAGGAAGATTAATCACCCTACAGGATTGGTGGTGGGAGGGGGGGAGAAGGGCTCAAGGAACACATTGTTCTGAGCACTGTATTAACAAATATCGAGGATATCCATGAACTCAAAACTCCATGTATGTAATGATTTGCATCATAGACACAAGAGTACCCCGAGAGGAGGAAAGTAAATTCTTGAACACGAAATGTGCAGGAGTCTATGTGAAGGTACACGGAAGAATTACATGCAAATTTGAGCAAAGTTAAGGCGAAAAGAAATCTTTGGAAAATACCAAGATTTAAAGTACTATATCCGTGAGACTGACTTCGCTTAAGTATCTCCAAAAAAATATTTCAAATGATAGAATATACCAGACCCTATCCAGTGGCGATGCATTTTCATACCCTCACTGTGCAAAATTTTGAATTATTTGACATTAAATTACTATGGGCGTATACGGAGAGACATTCGGGGGCTTATGTTTTCTGATAATCTGGCAGAAGTACTGGTTTAACTTACCGAGAAAACCTAACAAAACATAGCAAATGGAAATAAGAAAAACAATGATGTTAAGATTTTTCATACCTTTAAGGGGATTTAGAAGAATAATTCTCGAAAAACTGTGAAATATACTGAACTAATGGAAATTGCAATAAGCACTAAAAGTAAGAAATTTGCGATTTTTCAGTTTTTTTTTCTCGATGTAGTGATTCGGGTATTGATCCAAGGCAAATAAGTTAAATGTGTGAGTTGTAGTGGTTACAAAGACCTATAAAACAAGAAAAGGTTCAATTTCCGAGTCTAGTTCAAAAATACATTCATAATTGCAATTTTCGCACTTTGAGGACTTATTGTAAAAAGTTGACCAACACTGCGGTCCTCCAAACGACGTTGAGAGTCTTAGATTTTTGCATTTTACATGACATGATACATGTCCAACGTGACCCTGGTTTTTCTTCAGTTTTCCTTCGGGTAGTGGCGGATTTTCCATAGGCGGGAATGTCATTAATATTTTTTATTATAAATTTATTATAATATTTTTTATTATAAACATGTTTACTGTACATAATATCTACAATTCATTTTGGAATAATAAATAGATTATTTTGGAATACAATTTATTAAATAATTTCTTTTACAAATAATATATCCGCCCCTGGTCTTGGAACCTTAATCGGAATTGCTTGGGTGATCCCTTGCTTGTTTCCGGAGAGTAACGTGGAGTATGTGGTCATTTAGACCCACGTGTTCATACGCAGTTTGCATATGCTTGTTTTACTAAAGTTTTTTTTTTTATTTATCTGAAATTACGCCTTATTTTCTTAAAAGTTTTCGTCTATTTCCACCATTGTCCACGAGACAAAATTTGAATACTGACACGAGTAGGGCACGCAGATAGTACACGATAAGGAGTAGAACACTTCAAATCACTCTTCTGCCATGTGTGTGTAAGCAGTTTTATTCAACCACTTCCATTGTACCCAACGAGCAAGCACTCAATCGGAGGTGGCACTCACTGTAGCAAAAATTATTCCACTCGATTACCCCACAAAGTATGTACATCCCGTCTCTCACAGATTCTGACATGGATGACGCGCCAGTTCCATTGTCCAGTGTATACGAAGCGAGAATAAATCATTTCCCCCGCCTTACGTCAAAATATCGCCACAAGACCCCCTACTCCGCCGCTGCCGATCAGTGTCAACAAGCAGTGAACTAGGAACATCTGTTGTGAGGAAATTATTGAACCATCCCCGTTGTCCAGTGTGGAACGGCCCCAACGCCAGGGAGAGGAGGAACACAGGAAAGTTCGCCATCTGTCGCTGTGCGTCTCACACCCCGCTGGCCAAGGATTATACCTCTCCATTCGCTTATGGTCTTCCACTATGTTTTTGTTGTTTAATCATATCTACCTCTATCTTTTTGTTGTGTCTCTTAACTTCTGTGAACTGCCTTTCAATTGCGGTGGTCCGTGACTCCGGATAAGTGTTTTGCGACAAAATAATACGTAATTGAAAATGATGTCTCCATGCATCCAGTATGAGCGGGTCGTAAGCTATTTTTAGTTTATACTCAGCACTCGGGGAAGGAAATCACGGATTTTTCGTTAAAGTTTTACGCTTTTACAGCACAAGATTCATTACTTTATGAGAAGTGTAATTTTTTTTCTAATACAAGAATAATTACACTCAATTGTATATACAAATATTTTTCTCTGTAATAACTATAATATGTTTACATGTTTATTTTTAATATTATCACTTATTATGTGCGTCTAGCCAAAAAAAGTTTACAATTAACATTAAAACTAATATGAACCGAACTTGAGGCTTGAATTTGGTTTGATACGGAATGAAGCACATATACCGGACAGTTAATTATAACATCTGCTGCCGGTACGCTATTTATTGCGTACATACATAAATCTCTTAAATTGCTGTTAACCACATCGCCAGGTAACAGATTAGTTATGTTATATTGAATGAAAATGTGAAACGGTCCCGAATTTGAATCCAGTTTCCATCTCCAATTTTCATTCGACATAACGTGATTAACATTTACTAACTTCTACGAGGGCTACTTCTATGTTCCCGGGGTTTAGAAGTGTAATTATAAAGATTAGTGAGACGTATTCCACATTCCTTTTTAAACTTTCAGCAAATGAATCGTTCACCCTCCTCCACCTTGATATCATTCCACCCTTCTCACCTCTAAATCTACCCCTCACTCGTCGTTATCTCCTCTTCCACGTCTCACTTCAATCCCAATCCCCCACTCTGTCCTCATCGTCCTCATCCGCCACCGTCTGCCACGTCCGCGCTATAATACCCACGTGACTCGGCCAAATCCTCCTGCTTCGATTGGGACCTTGGCTGCTTTTGTGTTGGAGGATGCCTCTTCATTAAGACATCGCTGTTCGCTCGTGTGGGAGGACCAAGGGGAGGATCAAGGAGGGTGGCAGCACTACAAACACAATAACTGAGGAACATTGCTTTTAAAAATTTCTCGGAACAATCCCCGACTTTTACTGATTAAAATACAAAAGCCCCACCGGTGGCGCAGGTGGTAGTGTCATCACCAAGTCAACCCGGGTCCAATTCCCGTCGGGGCCAGAAAATTTGTCGCTTTTCACATTATTGTCGCAGTTCATATAGTTTATTTATTTATTTATATTAATTGGTTTTGCGTCATGTCCCATCAAAAGATATTACACGACTACATCTGTATTAGAAATGCAAAATGATCCAGTAATCTTCTTGATCTGGTTCACTTTCTGTCTTGTTAATTTATCTTCTGCGTTTTCGATCTCCGCTTCATATTTTCTTTTTCTTAACTATAGTACTCACCCCTGTTTCCACCCTTAGGTGTTCACCCTTGACGAGAGTTTCTAGGACGTGTTTTTTTGTATCTAAATCTTCAATCCATTGCGAATTTCTTTTATTTCTAAATTATATAGCTTGAAAATCTCGTACTTCTTTTTTGTGTCTATCTTCGTTGACCTATCTTACAGTGTCCTATGTCTGCTTTAATCGTAAATATCGCACCCGTTCTGGTCCGTAAAGATTGGCAGTCCCGAAACACATGTTCTCGTGTCTATTCACCTAATCCACACTCACACATTTCATCCTGTATTATCCCAAATCTTCTTAAATAACTTTTAGTGTCGCCGTGTCCTGTGAAAAATTATACCTCAGCTGGTTCTGGTTGAAACCATCGTTTGCTCCCCTCTACAAAACGGACATTTGGAATGAAGTCATATAACTGCCGTCCCTTCTGTGATACATTCCACCGAATTTTTCAAGCTTGTGAGAACGTTTTCGTTATCTCTCCCTTCCATCCCTTCACATCCGGTGTCAAGATTCTTCCCTCCACCTCGATTTTCTTTTCTCGTCTCATTATTGTTCGCAAAATACATTTCTGTATGTCCATATCAATCGGCATAACACCCACCATAACATTTAGTGTATCACCGCATGCTGTCCTATATGCCCCACTCAACCTCAACAGACGCAATCGCTGCAGCTGTTCAAGTCTTTTTCGCTGTACAACATTCCGCAGAACTCGACCCTATGTTTCACAGCCGTAAGTTATCATAGGCATTAATACACATTTATACAGTTGTAGTATATGTGGTCTACCAATATAAAATTTGTTCATGCCAACTCGGATTAATGAATAATATGCCTTCTTAACTTTATTTCTTGTGTACTGTAGATGACTTTTAAACGTGAGTTCTTAATCAATCATTATCCCCAAAAAGACATGATTTGTCCGAAATGTTATTTTGTGTTCTATTAATTTTAATATAGGTTCCCGTTTATTAACATTTATCTTTCCAAAAGCCATTGCTATCGTTTTACTCGTCGCAATTTGGAGACTATTTCCCCGACACCAATTATCACATCTCTTCAGTACGTAATTTTTTCAATTCTCTTCTGCCCTTTCCGTCCACGAAAACAGTATCATCCGCGTAGCCTAAGATTTCGTCTATATCCGTCTTCACGTACCGTGCACAGTAATCCATTGATTGTCATATTCCAAAATATTGGCCCTCCATCAGAACCCTAAGAACATTCCTTATTTGCATCCCAATATATGTGTTCTGTCCCCATTTCCAGATAAGATGTCCGTTGTTCGAAATAGCTTGCAAAAATATTGTATAAACACGCATTTATACTTTTTTCTCTGTGATTTAGGACTTCACCTCATTGCACTGCATTAAAAGCTCCTTGAATATTTCGGTATATTGCCATTACTTGTTTTGTGCGTCGTTCGTCAACCCATTTGGTTAATGTCCTTCTGGCGTCTTGTGTAGATTTCCCTTTCCGGAATCCAAATTGATTCTCATCGAGGTGTCCATTGACCTCCGCCCATTCAATCACACGTTTGATTAAGATCTTCTCCATTAACTTCCCCATGCATGACAATAAGCTTAAAGGGTGATATGCTGTTGGGTCGTCTATGTAAATAAGTAAATAAATAAAGTTCATATAGCTGTGACTAATGAAAAGCAAACCTTCCTTTTTCTATCCAGCTTCTCCTAGTATCAATAACTCTAACTATTACTAACTACTTCCACTAATTCGTCCACGTGAGCCAAGTTGTTGGTAAACCCAGCTAACCGGTCCACCTACTAAAAATGGCCTACCGCCCAACTCCTAACTCCTATCGCTCCATGTAGATAAACTTCAATAGCACGCTACATTTCCCATTTAGAAATACTACATTGAAAAATACAAAATAATTTTCCTGCTTTTATTGTTTCTCATTATTCATAAAATTTTATTTTTATCTGTAAAATCAACCTTGGTAGGGTTGTGTACATTGACTCTAGCCTCATTCTGTCCCGGATTTTTTCGATTTTCCTTTGGGTAGCGGCAGATTCAAAAGTAGGCTCTATATACTGGAAAAGAAGCAGCAGTTAATTTAAGGCTTTGACAAGACTCTACATATTTGTAAAAAAAAATGTTCTTCCAAATTTCTTTGAATATAATTTTTGTGATATTATGTATACATTATAACAAATACCTAACTATTTTTATTCTTATTTCAGAATCCGCATGCTATAAATTTGCTCGGAGTGCAGGAATAATAAATCTGTCGCTGCCTTAGGGTTCTTGATCGGAATTGATGGAATTGTCCCTGTCCTCCACGTGGTTTTACGCAGTTCGTAACAGCTTTCATGACAATAAATTTATTATTGTTTGGAAGAAGAATTATTAATGTTTTGGGAATAGAAAAATGAGGGGATAGCAATGTCTGTTGCATTATATTATGAAGGTGATTGTTCCCATAGCAGACCCCGAACTCTAGTTCACATTGATTGATAGCGTATTGCGATTTTGGTTTCCGACTCCGCAACAAGTAATTATCTAGTCTGAGACTAAAATAGCAGAAATTGTTCTCTGTTCTAAATGGGTTTCTGAGTTACAAAATTTGTATATATTGTCACTAAGTGTGGACGCTTTTGATACAGAAGACCTAAGTCAGTTTGCCTCTGAACTTCACTGTCTCTTCCCTACCGTGCTTTCACGCGTATTGCACTAATTTTTCATCTGATTTTGCAGATCAATGATAAAGTTACATAGTTAGGAGGGTTATTATATGCAATCTTGTTTTTGTGCACTAAACAAACACGGTGGATTTGAATACCTAGTGATATGTGAATTTGGGATGCAAATTCAAAGGGAAAAAATGATTTCTCCAAACCTTTGGATACGACATCTCAACTTATAGTTCAGATACTCTATGGTTACAATATCACATCCGAAGGTTGGGTCCTCACAACCAAAAATTTTGAGAAATCCTTTTATCCCCTGAATTTGGATCTCACATCCGAACCTGTTCTGTCAGTGTGAAATTAATGGTCCAGATAATAGCACATTTTTATAAATACTATTAGTGTTTATTTATTTCTTACTCTTCTTTTGGCAAGGTTCAGACCATGCGGCCTGCTCTTCCATCTAACCATGACTGAGGAGAAGGAATTGGGACGGAGAGATGTTGGGTTAGAAGGGAACTTTTGATTCCGATCCGACATTTGTCTGGAGTAGGCGAGAGAAACCGTAGCTCAAAGCTTCACCTGGTTCGGTTTGAACCCACCCTCTACCACTCAGCGATGTCGTGGAGGCCACTGCACAACCACTGGTGGTATTTTTTAAATTAAAATTATTTATTTATTTAATAGTTATCTTTCGGCGAGGTTTGAACCATGAGGCCTGTTGAAGTAGAGATTACGCAATCGATGATGCCCTCAGGAATGAAGAGATGAGTGAGGACACGTGAGTAACTTGATGTGTGCTCTTCTTGTCCATACTTTTTATTGGAATATTTGTAAACGGGAAATGTAGCTTAGTGCTATTGAAGGTTAATTATCTACATGGAGCGATAGAAGATAGGAGTTGGGTGGTAGGACTATTGTTCGTAGGTGGACCAGTTAGCTGGATTTACCAGCAACTTGGCCGACGTGGATGGGTTAATAGGAGTTGTTAGTAGTAGATAGAGTTATTGATATTAGCTTTTCAGCTAGTCACAGCTATATGAACATGTGAAAAGCTACAAATATTTTTCTGGCTCCACCAGGTATTAAGATGACTCGGTGATGAGCTAGAACGCTACCAACTGCGCCACCGGAGGGACTAGTCAATATAGGTAATCGTAAATTGTGCAGATGAGTTCGTGTTCCGTGGATGATGGTGTGGTTTGAAGTCTGATTGAGACGTGACGAAGATATAGTCTTCTGTTCTCTCTTTCTCCCTCTCTCAAATGACAAGTGAAGTGAGTAGCTCCCTCCCCCCCTCGAGGGGATCAAGTGACTGGCAGCAGCCATCGCCTCATCGAATGGGGAGACGAACCCAAACAAAAGCCTCGACGATTGGTGTTGTGTTGTTCCTCGTTCCTCCGCCAGGGAGCACAGGCATCGCTTCGTTTTCCTCTCTCTCTCTCTCTCACTCTCTCTTCGCCTTCCCGCTTTTGTGCTTCCTTGATTCTTCTTTCTCTCTGCTTAAGAGCATTGAGCTCTTGTTGGGAGCTGTGAGTGTCGTTCATGAATGCGTTCGCTCTTATTGCAAATGAGAATCGAGAAAAGGGTTCAACAGCGTCGTCGCCATGCGAACTGATTATTCAACCCCTTTTGTCTTTTGTTTTCCGCTAATTGTGAATGGCTTAAGCTTAATTTGATAATCCATCGGCGGAAACTTATCAGGGCCAACAAACACCGTTCTCTGGGACATTATCTTCGACGATGCGTAGAATCTTATTATTATACAGAATTTCCACGTAAAAATTTGGAGGGGTATCGACAGCGGTGGTGTAGTGGTAGCGTCTTCGCTTCTGCGATCCCATTGGCTGATCGGTAGAGCGTGGGTTCAAACCCTGCTCGGTGGAACTAGGTGAGGTTTTCAGCTGGGGTTTCCCTCATCAACTCCAGACAAATGTCGGTTCGGTACCATAAGTTCCCCGGCAACCCAACATCTCTCCTTCCCAATTCCATTACCCAAGTCCAATGGTTAGGTGGAAGAGCTTAAAGGCCTAATGGTCTGAACCTCGCCCAAAGACATGTAATAAAAATAAATAAATAAATCCCATTAAAGGGAACAAAAAATCCTGAAGGTTCTCATGTCCCGAAATGTCTCCCAAAGGAGATTGTAAGAACACAAGACAAAAAAGTCTGTTAAGCGCTACTAGGGGAATTGAGAAAATTATATTATTCAAATTTTAACAATAACAATTTACAATATGCGTTAAAAGATCTGGGCACTTACAGCAATGCACGTCTCTCACCGATATCGCATGTATTGGCTTGTATATTCTACCTGCATGCCGATTCTCGTTCCGTTGTCTACGTAGAGGTCGAGTCTTCTCGACGGCCCACCGTAGGTAGACAAGAGATTCCTTTTCTCCATCGTAGAAAACTGAGTAGAGAGGGTCGTAGAGAATGTTTCTACGCCTCTCGTGCCGCGATATACGAGTTATCAACGTAGAAAACGCTTCCTCCGCAGAGGGTTATGGCGCTATTTTCGTTGTTTTTTAAGGTTATGTGTTGGTTATTCTCTGTTAACTTATTCTTTCGCTAACTTAGGAATTACATTTAAAATAATGTTAAACACCTGTTATATAAATGCAACTTATACAAATTAAACACTTAGTTCTGTGTTATCTGTGTCAATTATAAAACGAATTCCTCTTAAGAGTCAAATACTGTCAAATTCTTTAAGAACACAGTTACTAA
The DNA here is from genome assembly GCA_002313205.1 of Laupala kohalensis. Classification (NCBI taxonomy): domain Eukaryota; kingdom Metazoa; phylum Arthropoda; class Insecta; order Orthoptera; family Trigonidiidae; genus Laupala; species Laupala kohalensis. Next base: position 248,278 of record NNCF01128037.1, read on the forward strand.
TTAAATAAAACACCAAATCCATCATATTTTTACTAATAATTTAGATATCATTTTTACTTGTGAAAATATGGTTTCTATTCCTAGTATATTTATATTATAGGATTTCTATTTCTAATATATATGTATATCGATCAGGCCAGCCAAGGACCACGAAAGACGAGTACCAGTAAGGTTTATTTATTGATTTGAGTTTACTCACTAGACTCGTCGTGATCTTACCGAGATCGGAGGAACAGCGTCTAGATATTATCCAGATCAGTGTATCCGAGCATTACAACTGCGGTTGTTAACCGCAGAGGTCGGACTCTTCATACATCCCAGCTATTTAAACTGGGACATGGATATGAAAAGCTACAAATTTTATCTTGCTCGAACCCGGGATGACTTGGTGACGAGCAATCACGCTGACACCGTGGCCACGACGGATATATATCATAAGAATCATTTATGGTCACTTAACATTTGATTAATTCATTGAGGTTCATATATATTTATTATCTTATTGGGAAACATGACAGAAAGTGACCAATTGAGAAATCAAGACAGAAAGCGAAACACTGATTAAAATATTGCATTGAATTGCATAAAAGTGCAATCATTTATTTACCATAGTAGATTTGAATAACTAACATTTTCGTATGTTACCCAGTTATTGAAATATACCGTGATAATATTGACATCTTTTGACAATGTTTGGTAATTGTTTTGAACTATTAACTTTCATGTGAATTATTCTCAAAGTCTTCTCCGTAATTATTTAATACTATGTTTCTGTTGACAGGACGCATTATTAAAAGGTTCAGTGGGGAAAACTCTAGATTTTAAAGAATAGTTGTTGCATTGTGTTGCTTTAAATACTCGAAATTCTCTCCATCTACAATATTGCCAACGAATGTTATACTATTAACGGATAAAGATAATCTCTAAGAACGTGTGTGGAATAGAATCGTGCACATTGAATTCTATTGGTATGTTGCTCCTCAAGTATTATAAGAATTCCTAATCAATTTCGCTGAGAGGCCCTTAGCAAGAAATTTATTTCGAGAGGTACCCAGACTTCTCGTGAAAAATTTATTGATGTTAGATAAGAAGTTATTTGACCTTAGAATACTTTAAATTAGACTAGTTGTTTGATTCGCATTGTTAACAATATTTTATGCAGATAAATTATTCTTATTTAAGCTCAGGAAAATTTTGTGGAAGGGGGGTATCCCGAGCTCCCGGGCATCTAGCCACGTTCTGATTGATTATATTAAACGCTGTAACCTCTTCCAAGGTAAACAAATTCGTTCACTTAATATTGAAGAAGACTTTTAATTCACCCAATGAAAGGGTGTAAAGCACTGTTGTGCAGAATTTCGAAGCATCAAAAGATATCACGATGGTTCCAATATCTTTATTTTCCCATCCGTCTCTATCCAGTCCTTATTCCCCTCCCCCAATCCACTGCATTGAATCTTGAGCTCCTCGCCGCCGCCACCCTCCAGGGAAACAAAGACACATCACATCGCGTCATCTCCGTCTTGAGAGAATCGGGGTGAGGGAGGTCGCAGCACAAAGCTCCCATAAGCTGCAGATGAGTATCTGGATATTGTGTCATTGTGCGGCGAAATGTAATTGACAGGAAAGCGACAGAACTGGCAGGGTGGTCGAGAAAGAGTGGAGGGCGACGGGAATATTGCGATGGTTTACTTAAATCAAGAACTGTTAAGTTCTCATCTCCGAATAATCACAAAGAGAAGAGGGACGGAATCAGGAAATTGTATGTGTGGGATCATAGATGCATTATGTCACACTTGGTCGGGGAAGGGGGTGGGTCTCAGAACATTGTGAAGTGTGACGTAAGTTATTTATACTTTAGAACCGTAATAACACGATCTCAAGGAAGTATTAAAAATTGGTTGTATTGTATGAGTGCGCAAAAGGGGATTTCACCTGAAAAACTTAAAATAAGTTTTTATTTTGACTGATTCTTGTATATTTTCAGTCACTGAATCCGAATTTCAAGTTTACGTAAAGATATCTCTGTCAAATTACTTTTGAAAGCATTTTGAAAAAAATCGAAAAGAGGTGCTAAAAATTTAGTTGTTTTTGTTTTCGAAATACATCGTTTTCTATTGGTTTAGAGCAAAATTATTTCTTTACTAAATGAAAATAGACAACTTTCGTTTTCATAAATGGTTCGTTCTGAAGCATATTAGCTCCTCTAGAGCGAGCCGCGTTTTCGTGAAAAATGTATTTTTCAGTTTCTGCATCACATAAGCAAGAGACCGAGACGCACAATTTTTATATTATATTTTACGAGACAAAAAAAAAACTTATCCTTAACCTATAACCTGACAAAATCATTTCATCTACTAATTGAATACTTCTAATTACAATAATTTAACTTCTTATTCAAGTAAACCATCAGAGAGGATAAACAAGTTAGTAATAAAGACATACGTACAAACTTATGTTAATAGGCTAACCATACCAGCGAATGTTTATTCTTAAACTGATAGTGAACTCTGCCTACATCTGATAACTGAAGATGTAGTCATACTATGCGAATAAGTTTCACTTCACTGCATATTAATTGATATCGCTTAGCGATTAAATTAAAATATGACTCATTTTCGCTGAAACGTCTGTCTTGAAAGAATAAAGTATACGACTTTTTAAGTTGGTTTAAGGAATAATACATTTCCTCTGGGTAATTGTTCCTTGTCCTAGCCACTTCCTTCCTATCTCATTCTCTTCGAGAGATTTACAACTGCGTTGAAACCACGCCCGCAAGCGAGCTCTCAAGGACATTGAACTCGTCCAGTTCCCCGCAGTGACCGTTTAGTACCTGCGCCAAACAAATTGTAAATCTCTGCCATTGTTCTTCACCATTGACAACATACGAAACTTTCTCCGCATTCAAAACGTGAATAGTGATGTAGTTTGATCTTACAGATTTCCAACAAAAGGTAGTTGTGTCCTTCGCTGAAAGTCTTTCCATAGATCTCAGTAAATGTCAATTGTATTGAGAAATGGACTCAGAAAAGTCTGTTGTAAATTATTGGAACTTAGGTTTTGTTCAGTAAAATTCATTCTGGAGAACACCTTTTCCCTCTAGGACTTAGCAAAGGTTTTGTTGTTTTTTTTGATCGAGGAATAATGTCATTTTCATAACACGTGCCCTTAGACTTTTTTAAGAGATATTATTTTGTGTGTGTAATAGTTTCATTCTAAGATTCTCACGCTTTGGTATGTAGTAGTTTAAAATAGTGTACTGTTTACAATGGTAAAAAACGATTTATTTTGAGAAATTGACTTCAAAACTGTTTTTTATCTATCTTTGTTTTGTTTTTTTGATTGGAATATACAGAATATATCAAAGAGAACGCGCACCTCAAATATTTCCCAAAGGGATTAAGATAACGAGGTGGACTTAATAACCTGACACATGTAAATTATTTGAGGTGATTTTAGCCGCCGAGATTTCTACACTTTAAAAGTTTTTTATGGAATTATGTGTTATTTTCAGCGCTACTTTAAAGATTAAGAAATGATATAAACAAACATCGCTCACAGGCTGCAACAACTGCACAAGTCAAAAAATACGATTTTTGGACTAAGTACTGGTCTCAATATGACAAAATACGTTCTTTCCACCAGCAATACTGGCATAATTTTTTGATTTGTGCCACTATTGCAGCCCATGAGCGATATAACATTTATTGAATTTGGAAGAATAATTACAGCGTAACAGCGCCGCGAGTTTATAAACATTTCCAAATATTATGAATGTGAAGATAACTCATTTTGAGGTGAGGTGCATTGACAATATACTCATTTCTTTTCTGTTTCCTCTAATGTTTAAATATTCTTCAGATATTTCCATTGTAGTATTTGTAAATGGGAAATGTCGCGTGCTATTGAAGCTTATCTACATGGAGCGATTGGAGTCAGGAGTTGAATGGTAGGGTTATTGTTAGTAGGTGGACCGGATAGCTGTGTTCACCAACAACTTGTCTCACGTGGAGGGGTTAGAGATATTGACACTACGAAGAGGTGGATAGAGGAAGGAGGGTTCGCTTTTCAGTAGTCACAACTATAT
>NNCF01128037.1:252560-291525 GCA_002313205.1 Laupala kohalensis
GCCTCTGCCTTAGGGCCCTTGATCGGAATTGATGGGATGGTCCCTTGCTTGCTTCCGGAGAGTAAATTAGTTTTTTTTCCCTCCACGTGGTCATACGCAGTTTGTACTGTTTTTTGACAATAAATTTATTATTATTATTATAAACTGGGACATTCATATGAAAAGCTACACATTTTTCTGGCCCCGCCGGGAATTGAACCCCGGATGACTTTGTGAAGAGTAAGAACGTTACCACTTGAGCCACGAGAGGGCAAAAACTATATTTAAACTTCGTCTGAGTCGTGACACGTGAATCGCGTTCAAACATCCTACTTTTGCGTGCTCTTGTGTATAATCGTTCCTAAATATGGAAAATATTATACTATTAACTAATGGAGACAAATAAAATCATATATTTGCTTTCTTCTAATACACAATATTATGTTACAAAACAAAATGTGTGATAAATTGTAAGTCATTAGATTGTATAAACATAATGACTTATAATTTATCACATATTGCTCTTCTCGCCAACAACCCACAATTACCAATCAAAGCATCAAGAAAAAAAAATTAAAATGAATAATTTTTCTATGTGGTTTGACTATCGTGAAGGGCTAAATGAATTGAAAAGAGCTGTAAATGAACAATATTTCTGGATTTATTTCATGAAAATGGCTCCACGATTTTGATGAAATTCACAGACTGGTAAGTGTGTATTTTGTGATGAGATGGATCGGAATTGCTAAGATAGTCCCTTGCCTGTTTCCGGAGAGTAAATTAGCTTATTGTCATTCGTAGTTTGCTACTAGTTTTCCGACAATTAAATTTATTTCTCTCTTTGGGAGCTCAAAATTTACCAGCGAATTATGTGAACTGCAGAGGTAGTGCATAGTTGTCATTACTGGAATAGATAGATGCGTAATTTTCAATCGCGAATAGTTGGGTCGCCCTGTTTTCTTTTCGTTCCTACGTTAACGACGTGTGCGACTGGAGTGTGTGAGATGTTCCTTGAACTATGCGAAGAAGATTGAAATATTACAAAAAGCTCCAATACGCGTGTGATATATCGCTCCATAATTCTTGAAGATGGACGCGTGCTTGGAGAATCGAAGGCTGCATAGAGTAGTCTTCACACCGTACACAATGGAGGAAGAAGAAGAAGGTACGCCCACGCACTCACACGCTCCGACACACACACACACAAATGCATTCCGCTACCTGAGATTGCTTTGCACCAAAAGCACTTTTCCCTAAATGTCTTTTTTTTAGCACTTACGTCTAAGACATTACGTGCGTCAGGGCGACTAGACTTAAGTACCCCCAAAAATGTTTTAAATGATAGTTTAACCATTGTCTCTCCAGTGGCGATGAATTTTCATACTCTTATGGCGCAAAATTTTTAATTATTTGACTTCAAATTACTATAGTCTTATATGGAGAAATTTTCGCAGGCTCATGTTTTTTTTAAAATATTCTGACATAGCGAAAAGAAACCTACTAAAACATAGCAAATGGAAATAGGAACTCAATGATGTTAAGATTTTCGTACCTAACGTTTTCAAGAATAATTCACCAAAATCTGTGGAAAATACTTTTGGAACGGAAATGGCAGCGGCAGCACGTGATTGAAGACAAGCGACCCTTATAGAAACGTAGGCTTCCGCGGCCGGAGTCAATATAAGCTTGTTTGTCCCGAACAAACAAGTTCATAATACGACCCTTATTAAATAAGTCAAACGACAGTCTGAATTAATTATTAAGGTTTAAAATCACAAAATAATTGTTCTCATTCAATATAAAAAAATCAGTAAAATGAATTGTTAATTAATAAGAACTCCTTTGGTGAATATTTCCAAGTTTCGTGAATAGTTGGCAGATTGACTTCAGTCAACGCGATGCACATAATACCTTAATTTGTAGAAACCACACATTGTTTCAGGAGTCAGTGTGGTTCAGTTGGTGCAACGCTGAGCTGCTGTCTATCTTTATGGCGATCATTTTCTTCAATTCCAAGGAATTTAATCTTACATTTTAGCGATGTATTATTTGTATTAAAATTAAAATTAACTTCACAATTTCACAAACGACTTGTCGATATTCATTCTTTGTTCTGTCGAGTCCATTCAGATTTATGGAAGAGTGCTGATGATGTTAACAAAATTTAACCCCAAATTTGCACTATTCGAAGTTTTCGTGGTGTTCGTGTTAATGTAGCAATTGACGAGTGTAATTAATCAATAATTTATTTGCGAAGAAAGCATTTTGGCTTGATTGTTTGCCATAGAAATTAGGTGAAGTTTCTTAAATACAGCACGTAAATATCCAAGATTACTGTAGCGGGTATTTAACTGAGGTGAGAGATGTTTACAAAGCGTCGTGCTGGATATCTACAAAACTCTCTTGATATTTTCCGTTATGAAAAACATTCTCAGGTTAAGTAAATTTTATTAAAAAATTTAACTAACACTAAAATTGCGTCACAATGTAAGGTCCTTACTGTTTTATTATTGTAAAACCTTTTCTATACGGAAAGTCCTATTATCGGACATCTTTGGCAATGACCGTTAATTTTTAAAAAAATCTTCCGTTTTGATTACTTTTCATGCCACGTCCTTTTTCGTATTTAGCGACCGTTACCTCCGTTGTTATAAGTAACCGAATTTACAATTATTTAAAGACACGTTACATAGATGTTAATTTTTTATTTACAGTTGGCAACTTTTATAAAAATGATTTGTGTCACTATGATTTTGTTTTTTATTAGAATGAGATATAGGGATAATAAATTTAATGATAAATAATCGTTCATTGTTCCAAAAAGAAATACTGGATAATGCGAATAAAATTCTAATCCGCTACGCCTCAGGTCTCGAGAGAGTGGCGTACTCAAGACATTCTCCCGTGTATTGAAATATGGAAAATCAAAATGGCACCCGTTATTGTACATGTGGTTTGCAATCCGACAAACTAAAATACGATCGTCACAGAGAATGCAGTGCGATCGAACAAACACTGTGTATGCGCGCGCACAAAACCACGAAACCATTTCAACTCAGTGCCTCTTGGAGCACGTGCGATGAGCAGCTTCTTCGTAAACAAGGTGAGAAATTTACGATTCGTCGGCCACGTGGTCCGCTCATTGTGTTGAAAGAAATACAAGTGATACACTCTGCAAAAGACTTTTGACGTAAATGTCTTGTATTCTGTTGTTCAACATTATAGCCAATATGCGATCAGACATTATTAGGAGACGTTGGCTGTTGTGCGTGCGAAATAATCTTTCCAGAGCCGTCGCGAAACCAGTTTGAACGAGTCCACGTGTTTGGTTGCAACGAAAGGATATGAGTTAAGAGTAGCTTCATATTTTAAGTAAATTCATTGTGATGTAACAAGGTTGTTTATAATGGGTTTACGCATTCGAATCGCACAAATAAAAGAAAAGAAACAGGTTGTCCGCTATATTTTGTGGTTACTGTGGTATTCTTCCTTAGTATCGAAAAGTGTTCGCTGAAAAACACCAAATTTTTTATGTACCTTTTCGGCATCATCTAATCGACTAAGTCTAGTAAAAAATAGTAAACCTACACCGCTCTGTTACTCGTTGTACTTGATGTAAATTATTATACACAATTATTATCTTAAATCTTTACATTTCGTAAACTTCTCATCATCATACTGTTACTCGTTTTTTCCTGAGTTATAATATATACTGCGGTGGGGGGCAACATAGGATCCAGGATGTTTCTCAGTGGGTGAATGTGCGAATATTGACCTGACCTTATAAAATTTTCGCGCGTTGTTAAACTATTTACCGTTAGTGTACTATTAGAAGACTCCAAGTTGAAATATTAAGGAAGTCTATTAAGTATGGACGAATAGGCATTTTTGAATAAATAAATTTATTGTCAAAAGAGCACTCACAACATTATCACGACGAGGGCAATAAACTAATTTACTCTCCAAAAGCAAGCAAGAGCCCACCCCCAACAATTACGATCAAGGGCTTAAGGGAGAGGCAGATTTATAATATCTGCGTAATAGTTTCAGGCTCAGACATGTTTGGGGAGATCAAGTGAAAATTAAGAAAAGAAAAATGTTGTGCTTCTTTGGTAATATACGTATTGTAATACCGCTTGTGGGGGTGTATCATACACGAAAGGGACAGGTATGCGCGGCGAACGGTATTAACGCATTTCTGTCGTCAGCGGCGGATCTATGGGTGGGGGGCTAAGGGAGTNTCTTAACAGATAAAATTAAAGTTAATAAATGACATACTTTGTAAAAGTGTTACCAGATTAATAATTGTCATTAGTTATAATTGTTATTATTATTAATAATATAATTGTTATTGTTGTTAATAATACTTGATTAATAAAATTAATAATATCGTGTTAATAACTTTAAGAAATAATTGTTTTTGTTATTTAAAATACGAGATTGCTAATTGTTAATTATTTATTTAATGCATTTTATTTAAAGGTAATATTTATACAATTTGTATTGTAAAATCATAATTTCAAACAAAAATGCTCTCCGATTAGCCGCTCCCCACTTGATTACGGTCCAGATCCGCCACTGTCTGTCCAATGGCAATCCCGTCTGTGCACCCAGAAGACGTGATAAATTAATTGACCCCTTACCAACATAATTCGGTAGTCAAGAATTCTACGAATATGATACGTAACCATCCCCAGGTGGGGATAGCATTCATGTCGAATGCTAAGATCACTCAGAGGTCTCCTCTTATAATGTTTCTCTTATGAGCGTGTGTTAATTAATGAATTGTCTCCCAGGCAGCGCTGAAAGCAACCATGAGATCAATTGTACGAATGCTGCTGTAAAAATATTTTTGCGATCTCGTGAGGTAACTGATTTTTGTCTTACGATTTATAAACAATATATTTATAAAAAATGGTCTGTACATAGTTTGCTAATATACGTGTGAACTTTTTTGTTTTTTATGAAATACAATTTTGTTGGTATTCTGTTCTTATTATTACACTTAGCTCGCTTTTTATTCTTATCTAAGGAATGTGTTAAAATTTTCAATCCCCATCTGCCTTAGAGCCCATGTTCGGAATTGATGGGATGGTCTCTTGCTTCCTTCCGGAGAGTAAATTAGTTGATTGTCCTCCACGTGGTCATACGCTGCTTGTAACTACTACATTGACAATTTATTTACGATATTTCTTTGCTGCGTTAGTAGATAAATTTTTATATTTGTAACATATGTCTCATTTCTCATTTGTGCATATTCATTTTTTGTGGGTTTTTCGGCTCGTCAACATTTTCTTTTACCACATTTCCTTACATGATCAAAAGTTTACGTATATAATTTTATTTTTTTTGCTAGATATCAATTATATTCGTATTTGCACTTTCTGTGTGTTTGTGTGTGTAATATCCACAGGTTCAGCTCTAGTTGATTTGAATAATCTCATGTGACATTATTAAAAAATATTCCAATTCTTCTTCTCTTCCATTGCGAGAGAAAACGTCTTGAAGAATGCATGTTTATATAGAGGCTAACTGAATCGAAAGTCTTAAACCTTTTAACAGAATTCTTAGCCAATTTAAGGCGATTTATTAATATCTTATAATAAATATTTTCACTTATTATTCATGGTGAAGATATATTTTATTTTTTCGTTTCACGTACTTTGCGCAATTCTTACACGAGTTTTTGAAACCTCCACGGAGAAAAAATTAATAGTACTGAACTGATTGAAAAATGTTAGAATGACGCGTGAAATTGCTGGAAAAGAGGAAACAAAATCGGTAGCGTAAATCCAGCGCGGCCATTGAACAGAGAAAACAGCATCGTATGGCGAGGAATACAAGGTCAAAGTGCCAGCGCTCTTTCGCGCGTCTTTGTTCGTCTAGTGCGAACGTTGAGCCGTAGAGTACAGTGCGGTCAGCGAGCCGTATATCACCTGAGAATCGACGGCACGCGACCTTTGACCCGATGGCCAGCAGCTTCGCGCGGTTCAGAACAGACTGACACTTCCACGAAAGCGGGTTGTTTGGCGTTGAGATGATTTAACAGTGGAACTATCAACTGTCACTATGTTGAGTGAGTAATATTATTTCATTATAGATATTATTGATTTTCAACTACATTATCAGTTCAATATAAGTATACTCCCTTCAATTTGGCATTTCTGAAATTACTTCAATGGAGGATGAATGTTGAAAACTTTCTTGATTACTTCATTTATTTTAATGTAGAGAACTCATTCGACGGAACATCAGCCACTGTTTGTTGTTTCGGTTATGTATTGTCTTTATTTTGTACTATCATTTCGTATTCTTTTGTATGTTTATGTTCTAGGTAATTCGTATGATGCCGAAAAATATTTCATTGCATGTAAATGAAATACATGAAGAAGACATTATAAATACGTTTTAGTTATACAATATTTAATATTTGTTCGAATGCGTGTGAATCCCACTTCGAGAATTCGCTGGGTCTTTGTTCTTAAATTTATCTGTATTAGCAAATGCAACATTTTGTGGTTGTCGAGTGGTTGTATTTTGGAAAACCTGAATTTGATCAAAATTGTACGAGCGTTAGTTGTAACAGAACGAAAGGTTCTGTCAATCGTGTTCTTCAAGTAGCTCATTATCTGAAAGTTTAATTTGACGTAATCAAATACTTTTATAACGTCGCGTACAACAACACAAAACTGTTCGAATTCGAGATAATTTGAGGCATGTGTCAAAACATTTATTCGCGTTGTTGCCGGCCATTGCTAACATTGGTCATTTATTTCAGTTGTTTCACTACTTTTTTTTCTCATTTGATCTGTCATTGTTTCTGCTAGTTGAAGACTGAAAAAGAACATTCCAGCTCCTTCCTGAACTAACAAAAAGTTCGTATTTTCATATACAAACATTAATCGATAAATTGAAGTAAACTTTTATATATAAAATTTTTAAAATTGTGATAAAATACACATATTTGTCGAATCTCTAATAGAAATTAAGGTCTTGTTATTCCATGAAGAGTATACTGTTCGTAAAATTTTCCCGGAACAGTTATTGCTCTGCCAGGCAATTAATAAAAACCTAACGACACAAATTTCTCGTAATTAGTTTGAAAATCACTGACCGTAAACTATTTTTATTGGAATTTTGCTTTGGCAATGTTGGTATGAGTATGTGTTGTGTCTAATAAACCAACTGTAATAACGGTAACTTCAATTTAGATGTATACTTCGATTATAGTCACAGTATTATTTATGGGGACCGATGTTTCGATAACGTTTCCTTACTTTTTGAGGAAAAGGTATATTGCTGTACGAAACATTCCATAACTTCGTGCGTGTAGTAGTTGGTCATGTCCCAATCGCGTTTGATGAACAAAAAAAAACTTGTACATTTTAAAATCCAGTCATGATATTCGTTTGACCTCATTTCTTCTTTTGCTATCACTGCCAAAACGGTTATTTTTTTCTCTATCTGTATAATCTGTGTGTTGTGTGAGAATTCATTGATACAAGCATCAAGGACGTACATCTTTCTTCCGTGATTCTTTTGGGGAAATAATAAGTGGCTGTGACATTTGTTTTCTCAATGTATGGAGTCAAAGTTAGTGCAAATTGCAGGCAGTGCAACTCCCAGCACGGAATAATAATGAATAATAAAAAAGGCAGAAGCAATATAATTCTTTCGTTTTAGAAATATCGGAAGTATAATGATTTTTACAAACAGCTCAAAATATTCAGATATGATATTTTAGTATTCTTATTTTTTTAAGTTGTGAGAAACTGCGAACAGTATTTGTGATTATGACATTCAGAAACATAGACTGGTTAAAAATATGTCGTGCAAAATTTCCCTCTTCGTGGACGTAAGATTTCCGGGAAAAGCATACACGCAATTTTTGATAATGCTTGAAAATGGTTGTTGTTTGGTATCATTTTTCTCAGAATTTTGTACAGAATAAATAAATTAAACTATTTTTGTCTTTTAGTTGCACCAGATGTTTTTTGCAATAAGAATTATCCCGTAGGTGAATCATGAAGGCCGGCCGCTAAGGGAAAAGATGTTAGTGTGAGTAACGGTGATTACGTAAGGGAGCATCTAGATGCCAAGAAGTCTTTGAGGGAAGTAGCCTTATGATATTTTACAACTTACACCAACAGTCTTCGCAGCGGAAGAAAAGTAACCAGATGTTACCAATGAAGTGAAAGCGAGGAGTTATCATGTGTGTGTGTGTGTGTGTGTGGTGGGAGGGGAGGGGTAACCTTACGAGGCTCCTCCCATTTTAGACGAAATGCCATTTTAGACGAAATGCCACGGCATTCCCCAGAAGGCCGGTATAACCCGTAGAAAAGCAAACTTCACGCAGTGTCAGACAGACGGAAGGTTAGAGAGTAAGCCTTCTGTCCGTCGCGGCGTATCAGTTACTGCCGGCTGCTACACGAATCGACTGAAGACATGTCTGGAAGTCATGTTTCTTTGCTTCCAGAAAATTTAACTTGAGAAAAAAAACTAGAACGGAAACGCGCTGTGTTTATTAGTTCATTGTATATTAACCACAGTAAATTCCTTTGTCATCAACGTGGTCATACGCCGTTTGTAAGAGTTCTCTTGACAATAAATTATTAATTAATTAATTGTCAGTCTAACTGACTTGATATTTGTACATAGCTTGTACTCAATGTAGCCAACACTTTTACTTCGCCATCGTCCGCAAGAGTAATAACATTTGTACCTCGCGTTATGTTGGCGAGACATTCGAATTTCTGAAAACTTAAATCCATCGCCAACCTACGATACCAATTCAATTCAAGTGCTATGGTTCTTCCTGCACGAATATAACCTTGTGTCAGTTTGTTGGTTTATTAACTTGTATTTCTCTACAGCCAACAGTCACTTTTGTGACAACTATTGATATTTATTTGGATACAACTTTAATTCGTAGAGGTTGGCAATTCGTGTTAGGCAGCCATATTGCATAATTTTCGGCAAATTTACATGACTCGGAGTAGAGGTAAACTCACTAAGATTTTTCCGTGACAAGTAAGCACCCACCTGTTCAGCGAGAGGAGGAAGAGTCTGGAATCTCGCAATGCTGACATTGGCTGCCTGTCTTTTACGTTACGGTCCATACGCTCCTCCATTATCACTTTTCTCTCACTGCGAGCATTCTTTTATTTAAAAAATCAAGGTAATAAAAAACGGGTCACTCATACCACCCTACAAAATTTTCGTCTGCGCTCTTATTCTTTCACTTGGAGCAGTTGTTTACACGCCCGTAAACCGCCATGACAGTGGAGCGTCAACTGTCTTGGAAATGCGGTACGTGCACGTGACACCAGCGATTCCCGCCCCCCCCCCTCTCCTCTTCCCCAGAGGATGATGAAGATGCCGCATTCCGCCGCGAGTGGTGGTTGCCGCGTCGAACAAGAGCCAAGATTGATGAAAATGTTAAGGAGGGAGACAGCCGTGAAATCGCCAGAAATAAAATTCCCCGAGATGAAGGACGTATTCATCGAGACACAGATGGTCTGGCGATCTAGAGGATGGAACGAACCCAGAGATAATGGACTATTATTTGAAGATTTAACGCAGTATGAGAAAGATAATGCAATGAGTCCGCAATATTCTTTCTATTTTTATTTTCTTATTAATGTCAATCATCCGTAACGGATATTTAGTGCACAGGCTCATATTTTCGTGCCTTTGGCACCTTGTCTTTTGAACAATGACTATTTACAAAATTTGAATTCTATTAGTAGAGCTTGAATTCAACGTTGCATCATTTACCTCCAATGTACTTCGTAGAACCTACAAAACTGCTCTAATGCGGGAAAATAAGAACATATTTTGCCCTCATGAAGACTTATAAACAAAATAAATACGTTTGGTGCAGTGGCCGACTTTATATTTATAACAGAAATTTCGGGTTACGGAGATAATGTACAGACCGTGCCAAGTTAGAAATAAGCAACGGAGACGGTGTGACCATATGGTCAAATTAAATGGAAATAAAAGTTAGAAATAAACTATGATTAATAAAAAGGATCAAAAAGAATATGCATAAACAAAGGAATTTAATCAGTATCTGGAGTACTCTAACAATAACATGATAAAGTGTAAGAGAAATTAACAACACCTATCATCCGAAATGATATGGAAAACAATATTTATTGGGAGATTGAAACTCTTCTTAACTTCTTCTATCATAATCAGAAAATTCTTTAACATTTTAGAGGCAATAGCGCATTAGGAAGCTCTTACCCGCGGATTTGAGGAGATTCAATTTATATATATCTGCTATATTTTGTAAAATTATTCCTGGGTGCTTGTGTTGGAGAAAGAATGTTAATAACCTGTGTCACATTTCATGTCACTTCTCGCAACCAACTCTTACGTATCGTTATTTGTGATTGACCCCATATGAAATTGAAACTACGTACAATTGTAAGAATGCTCTTTACTTTACTTATATAAGTAGTCCATCCTTATCTCTTCTCATTATGGCTGAATTTTGTAGAAGTTAGTGACCACACATCTTCATTTTACTGGTCACATGACGTGCCTTTCTCAATGACGCACTTTCGAGGAGGCAGTCTGCACCAAGGTGGACGATGTTCTCAGAACCTTCAGATTTCTTCTCTTCTTTCTTAAATGACTTAAAATAATTTAATATCGTGTTGTTGTTTTATTTGTTGTTGTTTTTTTGTTGAAAATTCTGAGAACATATTTTGTTGATAAATTCCCCGCACTTGATCTATGGCCCGGGCGGTAGCGGGAGCCTGGGGGCCCCACCATGGTAAGAACATTAAAATTAAATAATATCAAAAGTAAAAGTTAACAAATATCATAAGTTTCTCGATTTGATGGAAAGTGAAAAACAATTTAACTGTTGCCGTAAATGAATGTCTTCGACATAAACCGAGTAGAAACGAATTTTCACTACCCTCTTTATATTGAATATATGATTTAATTTAAACAAGGTATACATTTGTACAATTTTGTTGTTACTAATATTTTTTGTATGTCTGACGGGAAGTCAAGTTTAGTGGGTGCGCGTATACATCGCAACAAAGGCGTCGGAAATATCAACGATGGGATTTTAAGAATTCTCTTTTGTGTATTCTTTACCGGGAAAGGAGGATATCAGGCAACGTAGGAAAGGCAGCAAGAAATTACAGTGTGTATGATATCTAAATAAACCGTAAAAACGTTTGAGTAAAATTATAAATAGTAACAATAAGAAATAAAGCAAATTATATTTTATACTGACTGATTTAGTAGTTCATTTAATGTATACGCGATAAGTGAGAATAATTATATTAGACGAGACCAATTTTTTTAAAGAGTGTGAGGTATGAAAATTTTTGCGGGGTCGCCCGAATCCTCACCGCCGCCGCCATTGGATTTGACATAAATATTCAAGGACCGATTTTAAAATTATTTTATTTACGTGATAGTTTTTGAAGATGATGTAATAAAGAACGCCAAGATTATTTCTTTTTCACTCTCATTCATACCTGTTGCGTTTCAAGACCTTGAAATTCGCTCATCTAGATGACCTGAAGATTTGGTTGCTAATGACTCGTTCCATTCAAATAAGTGATTATTTATTTCTTCGTCGTATTAATTAATTTTTTTAGGTGAGCTATTGTTCACATTTCGTGCCATTAGAAGAGTATACTAGGTATACTACTTAAACTGTTACTTAACAAACTGCGATGTTTCGTGTCATTAAGAATACATGTATTCTTAATCAAACTATAGGGATACTAATAATAATTCACGTAACACTAGTAATAACGTGCCATGGTTGTGCACATTACCTCTTCTCTTATTTCTTTCGACTGCACAGTCTCCCTGTCGGTTTAGCAATACAGGGATCAATTCATCTTGTAGGTCTGGATTCCTTCTACCTCTGTAGCCTCGTCCAAGTCCTGGGTTTTCTCCGGTTTTGCTGTATATTTGTATCAACTCTCACGGTCCAGCTCTCAAAATTCGATTGCCATTTTAAAAATACTTAGTTTTCTTGTATCTAGATTTTTTTAAAATTCGAAACACGTTTTTGAAATCAACAAAACGAAACTAATAAATAAAAATAATTTATGAAATATCCTACTTTTATTACATCTTGATGTTATTACATATTCCAATATATTGTTCATTTGATTTTCTTTGTACATATTTAAATCAACTCTCTTCGCTTGCGTTTTATCCACATATCCACAAAGTGTAGTTTCGGGATACGGCAGTTAATTATTTAATATCCAATCCTCTTCTTAAGGGATGATTTCCTTTCTTTAACGTGATTGAGAGTGCCGGGTATAAATAAATGTGATTTTGCTTCCCATTGAGTTAAAAGGTACTTGGTAGACAATTGATTTTTGTTTTTTTAGTGTTTGCACCACTCTTAAATTTCGTCACAATGTCAGGTGCTTACTGATTTTAAATATTTATCTGCAACAACAGTCGCACAAATTGATATTATTACAAATGCTCCCACTATATTTTCAATTGTTAGTTCTAACGCCTCTTTTGGACGTATCCGGAGTACTAGGAGCGTTTTTTTAAATCACTTGTAGTACTTTGAATATTCACCATATTTTAATTACTTGTGACTTTCACAAAACTCAATTTGGAATAAATTTAATTTTTCAAAATCTCTATTACTTGCAACTTGAAACACGTAACCTTGTTGATTTTCCATTAAAAAAAACTAATGGGTTTGATCAGAACGTTTCGCATTTACATGACTCAATTCATATGTAGGAAAGTTTTGGATCCAAACCAGCCCTGCCCAACTTATCGTAGCCCGTAGACCATTTCCTATACTCTTTTGACCGATGGGGTTTGGCAAAATGATTCCCGACGAATAACACTAATAAATCATATTTATTTACCTGTAACGTGATATTTTGAATGTCATCAGCATTATTTCAAGCTTGAAAAATTCAATAGTATATTTCTTTTTTTTTAAATAAAATTTTTAATAGTGTTACAATACAATCATTTTTGTGCTGTAATATATGGCGGAGTAATTGCAATCACTATTTTCTCTCACGGGGCATGCCACGTGAAGTATTAATTATGACGGCATACATTTCGAACACTAAGTTGTACTTCCCAACGTTCGACGAAATATTTTAATCTAAAATGTACGACATCTCGCGGGTCATTATTCTCCCATTAATTTGTTTCTAGTCGTGTCCCCGTCTACAGACATTTCACGACATTATTTCTTTGTCTTCTTTTGTATCTATTAATTTTTATTCCGTTTTTGATCCCTTTTATTCCTTCCATATATTCTTTAAAACTTCGAATCGTCTTTCTTTTTTAAACATTTCCGGTCCGAGCGTTCTCACCCCTGTTTCTGTTTTAATTTCTCTGAGATATCTTTTGCTCTTTCTTCCCCATAGTAGATACATTACCAAAATACATGTTCGCATGTTTCCGAATTTTGTCCGCAATCACACATATCATCTACTAGAATGAAACTTTTCAAATATCTCCAAGGTTTGTTAAAAATGTCGCGAGAAAATCCCACAGGCCCAAAATCCCTCAGTGACAAAACCCCACAAGTCAGGTAGAACACCCTTCCAGTTTACCTCCGGTGAGGAGGGGGAGGTATGAAGTAAATAGTCTGGCCGGCTGTTATATTCATTTCCTATTCAGAACTCCCAGTACATATTCCTTAAAACAATAACAATTAATCTCATATATCTAGGTGACGTATCATTTTTTTTCTCGTCTAAGATACACGAGTGAAATAAAACTCCCAATCACATTTCCACGATCCCTAGTTACCGAGATAATCGACATGTTACTGAGACTTATCTTGTATACTTCCGACAATGTTAACTCTTCACTCGTGTTTCACACGTTTTATTCACTTATAAGAAAACATTAAATACATATTATTATTATTGAATATTAATTTTTGCAAAAATACTGATTCTCGTCACACTTTATCCAGACTTTGGACTGGCTAAATTATAGAAGCATACTTTTATATATTTTTTATTTTTTCCCAGCCTTCGTCTATTTAAGAATGTTAACTCTACGTTTAAAGGTGGTTTAACATTTCGGGAACCCGTCGTAGGACTATGATTTAAATTTTGGGTTTTGTCAATCTCACCGGAGTGTAATGAGCGGTCACTTAATAATGTAAGATTATTGGTTAATTTAATAGCAATATGAACTAGAACTTTGAACTTGGGAATTAAAGAAAAAAATGACCACACAGATACACAGATAAGGAAAGGTGGGACTCCCTGTTAGCGCCCCTTGGGGTGGTATTTTCGTCCACACAGGTAAAGGGATGTGAGGTTTTTTCACACATTTTGTCGTTTGGGGTGATGTCGCTGTGGGTATTCGTCACAGATTCCTTAAAAAATTTGCAATTCCTGCACTCAGTGTGAACCATTTCTTTTTGTAAAAAGAGTTTCGTGGGCCACCAATTGGACAGCGTTGAGTGTGTTTCCTCCTCGCGATGGATCTGTCGCAAGGACTTCAAAGCCAACTAAATTAGAGCAGCTTCGAACGCCGCTCGGAGCCTCGTTGCGGAAGAGACAAAGCGCGAAGCGGCGAGCGAGTGCCACGCCGTAAACGTCGCCTGCGTAACTCAAGGATATGTTTTTGCGTGTCCAGTGTCACGGACGTGGCCCTACATTGTTTGACGGCCCTCACAAGAATTCGACCGGCGTGAAACGTGGCTTTGATGGCCGTGAAGCGTACAGGCACGGTAGGTATCCAGATGGCAGTGATATTTCATGATTCGGATTGCGTTACGAAACGAAACGAAAAAGAAGAGTCGCGGACGGTTTTGTCGAAAAATATGCGAGTTTTAGACGGAATACGTGGTTGGAAGAGGCGTGTCTGAAGGTGAAACACTTGTGCACAAAGTGTAATAAATGTCGAACGCGTGGCTTTCGAGACATGTCTTGTTGGGCATATAAGAGCGTTTTTTATGTGCGGTATCGTATGGGTATTGTGGCGCCTTTGTCCGGTCGGCAGTGGCCTCTGAAGAGTCTGTGCGCAGTGCAGAAACGCTCTGGCGATCGTCAAAGCTCTGGAGGCCCGTGTTGGCCGTGAGCGACGATATCGGATGACGCGTTATGAGACTTGTCGGTGAAATGCGGACGTGTTCTCGTCGCGACGTGTGTGTGTTTGAAAACAGGTGTGACTAGTGGGAAGGTTTAAAGAACTACGTTGAAAACAACTGAGAAAAAAATAATTTTTTAAAATGTAGTTGAAAACATGCACATCTTTCTTCCACTTACCTACACATGGAGAAGAAGTGACAACACAGTCAAATTAAAATGTTAATAGTAACCTTCCTTAAGGTGGGACCAGCACTACAAGATAGTCAAATCATTGAGATGTATAATTTATTTATTATTATTATAAACCAGAATAATATGAATAATTATGAAAATAAATATGATTTAATTTGCATCTGTCAGTTAATAGTTCAGTACAAACAATATTCAGAAACTTGAAATGCATAAGAGCATGTACAACCATGGCGGCCGAGCACAAAGTGTGACGAGAATCAGTATTTTTGCAAAAATTAATATTCAATAATAATAATATGTATTTAATGTTTTCTTATAAGTGAATAAAACGTGTGAAACACGAGTGAAGAGTTAACATTGTCGGAAGTATACAAGATAAGTCTCAGTAACATGTCGATTATCTCGGTAACTAGGGATCGTGGAAATGTGATTGGGAGTTTTATTTCACTCGTGTATCTTAGACGAGAAAAAAAATGATACGTCACCTAGATATATGAGATTAATTGTTATTGTTTTAAGGAATATGTACTGGGAGTTCTGAATAGGAAATGAATATAACAGCCGGCCAGACTATTTACTTCATACCTCCCCCTCCTCACCGGAGGTAAACTGGAAGGGTGTTCTACCTGACTTGTGGGGTTTTGTCACTGAGGGATTTTGGGCCTGTGGGATTTTCTCGCGACATTTTTAACAAACCTTGGAGATATTTGAAAAGTTTCATTCTAGTAGATGATATGTGTGATTNTTTTTACAGTTGAACTTGGACAATTATTTTGTGAATGTAAAAGTTGATAATAAATTTAGATTTTTGTTTGACTTTTTCTTTCACAAGGATCATACTATTTTTAGTCTCGTGATGCATCTGCCGTTTCCGTTGGAAGAATATTTTCCGTAGTTTTTGTTGAATTATTCTCTTAAAAGCCGCTTAAGTTATGAACGTAAAGTCACTGCGTTGCTATTTTCATTCTGTATGAGTTGTTTTTTTCGCTACGTCGAGCTGCAAAATTGTATCGGTATGTAAAAACAAATAAGCCCGCGAAAGTTTCTTCATACAAACCCATAGTAATATAAAGTTACATAATCCGAAATTTTTCGCCGCAAGGACATACAAATTTATCACCTCTGGATAGGAAAAGTTTCAAACTATCATTTGAAACATTTTGGGGGCTACTTACACCTAGTCGCTTTGACGAGTTCAATACCTTAACACAGTGGCGGTTCTAGAGGGTAATCAAGGAGGCTAACTGGGGAACACTTTTATTTTAAAAATTATGGTTTTATGGTATTAAATGATGATAACAGTGAAATTGAATATGTTTATAAGATTGTAGGTGGATATGAAGCTAACCTTTAAATAAAATGCATCAAATAAATAATTAACAATTAATAATCTGGTATTAATTTTGTTAATATGCATTATTAATAATAACAATAACAATTATATTATTAATAACAATAACAGTTATAACTAATAACAATTATTAATCTAGTAACACTTTTACAAAGTATGTCATTTATCAATTTCAATTGTATCTGTTAAGAGTTCAGGTCCAATGGGGAAGGGGGGGGGGTTAGAGCCCCCTTAACCATCCCCGTCCCCCGATAGATCCGCCACTGCCTTAACACGTAAAAGCCTGTAAAACCGGGACTTCGGCGCGCACAGAATTGTGTGAAGTCTGGGTATGCTGATCTATTGTTCAGGGTTGTGTCCCATGCCTTTCAGATATGAGACAAGGATGGAAATTGTGTAGGGGCCATAGCGTTCTGTATTATAATGGAATATTGAACACTCTTTCTAGAACAGAGGAAAGGAAGACAATTTTTGGGGATTTTACTAATATTTCCCCTAAAACAGTAACATTGAAAAAGTGACTTTATAGCAAATGACGACGTACAAAATCAAATAAGCTGAGGTGAGGTCAAACTGTTTCAAAGCAGGTGTTGAGGCGTGTCCTTGAGCTTCATACAGCACGCAGTTCCGTAATTTCTTGGCCACGATACAAGGAGAAAGAGGTTTGATCAGCAACACGCTCCGGTCACTTTTGAATCTGTAATCGTTTAAAAAAATGCTGGATGGACCTGGGAATGGATGGAACTTGAAGTTCAAGTTAAAACTACACGATTTGAATCCACGTGGCCCACTCCTCACTATCTAAAGGAGGTAAAAATAAATATCTGGTATTATTTATCGTGTTCTTATTTTTTATGATTTTACGGCTCTTGGTTTCATTTTGAGAAGAAGAAAACAAGGTCGAAACAATGACATCCCCCATTCCGTCTCAGTCAGCGGGGAAAGCAAAGGTTATCGCATACACGCACCCGTCAGAGAGAAATTGTTTTCATATTATGTAACCGCATTTACCCAGTAATGTTACTCCCAAGATTGTGTCGAATTACGTATAAAGTTAACCTTAAACATTAGACGGAATAACACTAATGGTTCTCATATTAATAATATTTTTATTCAAATTGTATAGAAGGAAAAAAATGTAAAATATATTTCCGATTTAAAACTGAATACTTGAACTCAAAAGACTTCGTATTATGTTTTGACACGGAAGTGAAACATTCCAAAGGTCCTCGTAACCGGAAGTGAAAATCAATATGTTGAACGCCGCAAAATAAAATCAAAGTAAAAAGTAAGAATGGTGAAAAATGGAGAATACTTGAATAATATTGAGTGCTTCTCCGAATATTTTAAATGATAAAAGAAATAGAATACATTTCGTAGAAAAGTTTTAAAAAAACACAATCGATCCGATGCCATGGGGAAGATGTCAATGCATAGAAAGGGCCACCCTCGCTGCACTCGCCCTCAATTGCGGTGCTTCTGGCCCTCGCTCTCTTCATCGGCCACTCCATATCCTCTTCGCGCTCCCTGTCGCCTCTGTCCGTCCGTCCGTCCGTTCGCTATAGCGCTTGCCCTATTCATAGCCAGCGGCAGCGGCAGCAGCTCTGCATGGCCGCTATAAATGCATTGTATTGGCTGCAACAAGCAGAGAATCCAGCGTTGTGGCAGTCCACCCACCCACCCACCTCTTGCCTCCGGGACAGCAGCAGCAGCAGCAGCAGCAGCGGCGGCGGCAGCGGCAACGGACGGCGATTCTATTCTCACTCCCACACCTCCGTCGCCTCTTCCGTCATTGCCAGCGTCCGACCCTTCCCCCTCCCTTCCTCGTACACGCACTTCAACTGCACACGCACCACCGGCCAACGACGTCCTCGCAGCAGGTGCGGCCGATTGCGGCGGACGTACGCACTTGGCTAAAGAGACACACACCAACATTGAATCAGATGAAACGAACGAACTTACTTACACAAAATTATAACAAAACCTTCGTTTTCGTGGACGTCGGTTTCCGATTTTGTCGATTTTTATGCGCAGAAATTTTTATGGTTTACGTAAATCTTGGTTGCTTCAGAATCAGACCTCTTCGGGCAGTTTTCTCGTAGGACATGTGTCGAGTGACTCAAGAAGGTCCTAGACTCTCCTCGAGCAAAATGACCAAAGAAGGGAGGTGTGTGTGTGTGTGGGGGGAGCGAATGTTAACTGTTAATTTTTTTTTACATTTATCTTTAAATAAGAGTATTTAATACTAAAATTAAAAAAAGTATTATTCTCTTAATTGGATTTATATCGATTCATATGGTAATAGTTGGTTTAGTCGGTTTTGTATTTTCCCCGAATATTTTCGAGAAAGGTCTCTATTCATTGAAGCAATTTAGGATGAGATCCCACTTTGGAAAGACGAAACATAATGTAAAAAAATGAAATATGAGTAAAATATTGAAGGGTGTGAGCGAATTGTTTGTGTCTATGATATTTACATAAGTTTTTCATTAGTATTGGCATGTGGCGCAATTCATATATGTCCACATCAGTCAAGAAGTATGGTTCGTTACGACAGGTGTCCTTTGAAAAGTTATGAATGCGTCTAACCCTTTAGACGGGTCATCTTTTTTTATGCGTTATGAGGAACATTCGTCTCACGGGCGGGTAGTGAGAATGGGGCTCTCTTGATCAACAAATATTAACGTATTCTTTTCTTTAATAATTTTTATTTGTTCATTTTGATGTTCCTTGACTTATGAAACATTTAAAAAATAATAATGTACAAAATACACAACATGTAAAAGAATATTGTGCAGTTCGGTCGCGGTTCTTGTCACGAGGTACGCAGAGAAAGGCATAACAGTCAGAGCAATGTAAGGTCTGTGAAATGGTCATCAAATTATAAATGAATAATAAACTTTTTTGGGACATATATTCTATAACTTATCCGATACAACGAAAAAGAAATGTATGGCCGAAGAAAAACGTTAAAAACAGAATTAGCAGGCATATGCGTTATTGAGAGCACCGTCTCGCTGAGTAGATTTTCAAAATTCAAGGGTAATCTGAAAGTTGCGATTTGTTTGGGCCAACAAATGACACCTGGAAGGTCACTAGTCAACAGAAGCTCAGAAAAGCGGAGGGATTTTACGACATAATAATACCTCAACCAACTAAAATTCGGACTCGATCAACTAAAATGTCTGAAGGGCTAATGTAGGAGACGATGAATTTCGTAGGCGGAAATCCTGGGGTAACTTATCTAGTATAGCATCAACAGATTTATTAAAATGAAACCAGTTGTATTAATCTCTTATGCGAATGATACATTAAAATGTTTAAATTTTCTCCTTCAAGTTCTATGAACTATTGATGGGATGGACCCTGGTTTGCTTCCAGGGAGTAAATTAGTTTATTGTCCTTCATGTGGTCATGCGCAGATTGTACTGCGTTTTTGATTGTAAATTTATCCTCAGTTCTTTCCTCGTGTGGACAGGACATGACATCAACTCATGTTGATATCTTAGTCAGATCGACCTCAACCAAGTTTTGTCTTTTGTAAACGTAGAGGTTGTTATTGACTACCGTGGATCACTTTGAAGGTACGAAATTGAGAAACTTCAAATCTTTTTCTCCACTTGGATTGTAATATTTTGTAGGGTTTTAATTCTTTGCATTATTGTAGTTTCACCGACATTTGACATCGGAATACAATAATGCCATCCGATACACTGAACTATTCGTGGAAATTACATGAACACTAATAAAGACCAATGGCCACTTTGTTCGCAATTAGCGTACCTTCCTAGAAAAAATATCCGCTGAATCAACTCGTTAACTTGACTATTGAGGGACTCATTTCAAGTTTTAGTTCGTAATAAAGTTAAAACTCAAATTACAGTAAATGATAACATAATGATCGTATTTATGTCGATATATTGGCCCAATGTGGCAGATTTTGTTGTGATTGTTTAGAAAATGTATATGAATGTACTACAATATATTTGCATTTCTAAATAAACAAGCAAGAGGGGTATGTTTGATTAGAACGGAGTCGTTGGATTGGGTCCCGAGGTCTAGGTATCCTAATCCTCTTGCCATCCTTCCCAAAAGAGTATGGTTGGATTGGGTCTCGCGGTCATTTTCTTAATTACTCGCCTCGTGAAGAAGGTGACAAAATACCACCTTCCGCCTGCCGCGCTCCTGCGCGCGCAGTTCTGCGTCAGGGCCAGCGAGGCTGAGTCGTGGAAGCGCGTGCAGTGCAGACTGACCAGGAGCGAAGACTATTCCACAGAACACGAAAACTGAACGAAACAGTTGACTATAAAGGAGGTTTTTGAGGGAAGGTTAAATTTTCTTCAATTAATACACATTTTATAGATTCAACGTTTCGAACAAATATATTGTCTTCCTCAAAACTTGAAGTTAAATACTTAAACTAACTTCTTTAACACATAATACTCCTAACTACTCTCCACATCTCTTTTCTTTTTACTACCACTAACCAGTTACAAGCACTTACTCCCATTTCGAACATTCTTTAACTTCGGAAGTTCTTCTTGTAATTAGTATTAAAGATTTTTTGTGGACAAGTTATGAACTGCATAGAATCACGTGCATGTAGTTAATTATTAAATGCGTGTAAAGTGCCCGTATATTACTTGCTTTTTTGATTGAAAAATTTTAAGTGACCAACGAGTACAAAGGGTAGCAGTATTGTTTGTGATCTAAACTCAAAATGTCATATCCTTACATCAACACGTGGTCAAGAATTTCTAGTGATTGTAAGGTTTCTTTTTCGACCTCCCACCCCCCCACCTGAGTGAGGAGGTGTCGTATGAGTACGTGCGAGTGAGCGCTGTGTTGTTGGCGGCGCCTGCTCTCAGTGAACGACGGACCGACACCCCCCCCCACCCTCCCGACACACTCACCGGCTCGCCTTCCTCTACAATGCCCCGCGCGCTCACAATAGCACTGCTTGTGCATAGAACGCATTATGGGCGTCGTAATCCTGTTTTGGGGCGCGCACAATGCGAGGGTCACGGCGCGCGACGCCACTGCAGCGAGGGGGAGGGGAGGGGGGTGACGCGTCACCGAGTTGCTGCTGGCGCCTACCCCCCAACTCAAAGGGAAAGGAAGGGGTGAAGGTGGTCTAGAAAGTGGAAGGGTCGCCATTGTGCAGTTCCAGGAATCGCGATAATAAATACGAAACAATTGTCATGGTTGGATTCGTTGATTACGTTTAAAAAATATGTTGTGTGTAACGAATTTCTGGGCGGACTTTCGTATCATAAATAACTGTAGTCCAGTCGTTCTAAAGCTTGAGGTAGAAATATTAACTTTAATTAGTGCTGTAACACGTGGACAAACGTAAGATCGGTTAATTAATTTGACGGTTAAATTTATTTTATAATAAATCGTGGACAAAGGGATGTAGCAGTTTTATTTATTTATTTATTTAGTATTATGGAGAGGTTCAGTCCATGATGCCGCTCTTTCATCCAACCGTGACTAGTGAGAGAGAATTGGGAAGGAGAGATGTTGGATTGCCAGGGAACTTATGGAACCGCACCGACATTTGTCTGGAGTTGGTTGGGAAACTCCTGCTGAAAACCTCATTTAGTCGGGCAGGGTTTGAACCCGTGCTCTACCGCTCAGTGGCACCGTGGAGGCGAAGACGCTACCACTACACCACCGCTGACCGTACCTCGTAATTTCAACCCAAAAGAGATTCTTGCTGAAAAATAACAAGAAGGAAAAAGTATTTTTATACCTTAAATATCATAAAACATTTCTTAAATAATAATATTTAAATGAAAACAAAAAAAATAAAATAATACATTATTAGTAGGGACAGGGACAACCTCCACTTGCTTCTGCGTTGGATTTGTATTTATGTGTTGAAATTTGTCATAATTATTTTCAAATACATTTTATTCCGTACAGTACCTTCCCGACAAATCGTTTCGTCATCTTTTGGACCCCCAGGCGTATTCAATAAAAAATTCGCACTATTAATCAATTAGTGAAGCCAATGACGCGCGCGCATAAATGGAAAGATCGATGGAGAGTAGCAAGGCTGACGCGACCATACAGCTCTGCATCTTCCATACCTTCTTTCTGCTTCTTCTTCTTCTTCTTCTTCTTCTCCTCTCTCATTTCCTTTCGGAAAGAAAGACGCGAGATTTCGGACATTCTGTAGAAGACGCATTTATCATGAATGATTCCATGTAGTCAATCACTCGGTGAGACCACAGGGCTACCAGAAATGAACAATCAAGTCTGAATACCAAAATTTCTCCCGACCTGAAAAGCGGCAAAAAAGTTTCTAACACTGGGATAACGTTATGTAATTATTGGAAAGCAATAAAACGTTTCGTTAAAAGCGTAAAAATTACCTTTTTACGTTTAAAAGTTTCCTCGGGATTTTTGTATTTTGAATTTTGGATATGAACATCAGATTTTGGATATTTGGGTTATACTATTTGCATACTAAAGTGGCGTCTGGCAGCTCAGGAATCTTACCCGAACTCGGCTGTCCCCTCCACCCTTATGAGCACTCCGCTTGACCTCTCCGGGGTTAAGCTCTTAGTGACCCACTGAAAATGTTTTATTGAACGTCTTATTACCAATGTAACGTAATATTTGTATTTAAAATGAGATCAAATAATTACGACCAAATTGAAAAGGATAGGACTAACCGTAAATGGAAATATGAACCTGATCTAAATCCTTAATCTAGTCTTTAATAATATTATATTTGCTGTTTAATATACAATATGAATATTACATTATAATGGTAATTAAACGTTAAATATAAAAAGTAACATAGTTATTTTTTTGAGTCCAGTAGTTGACCAAGAGTTTAATCTCGGAGAAGCCGAACGGGACGGACCGTCAAGAGTTCGGGAGATTCCTAAGCTGCCAGAAGCAAATAGATAACGTAATAAGCATGTATATTAACGTGATGATATTTTGAACCTGCAACTAACGCTCGAATGCTCTTCCGAATATTCTTAATCCGTCCCTGTTCCACATGGAGCGCGCGGAGGGCGACGGAGGGAGGCGTAGGCGGCGTGTGAATGGAGGAGGACAATGGTTGGCGAGCGCCGATTGTTCCAAGCGGCCGCCCTTTGTGGGGATTCGCATCCCTTCGTAACGCGCCCTGCCCTTTCCCTGCGCCCTTTGCACGCCAATGGCGCCCCGAGCGCGTCTGCCGGCCTCGCGCACGCGTGCTCGCTGCATTCCGGAGCCAGCCAGCGCTGCATTCTGCTGACAGCGACTGGGAAGCATGCTACGAGATACTCTTCTCACTAAGACCCAGTGGAATAATCACGATTTTCTTAACCTCGATCAGATAAATTTAATCATTATTACATTGATGCGTTTCATCGGGCGAAACTAATCGTCGATTATTTTAATNAATCATGATTACATTGATGCGTTTCATCGGGCGAAACTAATCGTCGATTATTTTAATCGTTATTTCTGAGGTATTCTGAACGTTGGTAACAGATTGAACGTGCGTTGTGGATAACTTGAAGATAGAAGGCAGGTGATAGAGGCATCTTGTTGGGTCCGTCTTCGGGCCGAAATAGTCGAAGTCGTTGTGACGTCATACGGATGAGACTCGAAAGATAAAAAAAATACAGATGAGTGAACAAGATCAGAAACTTATATTTTCTTACTAATCTATAAAAATAAAGATTTTGTTTTTATGTTTATTACCTATGATTTTATAAACTTTGCGATCCTTCCTTATGAAGCGAAAACATTCGACTTAAATACTGATAATATTTAAATCCGATACATTGTCCAAAGAATTAATTATCAAATGTTAAATAAATATTAAAGAACTGTAATCTGGGAGACACGCAACGAGAATATGTATTTTATACAAATCTACTACATAACATCATTACATCGAACCAGTGCGGATCACGCATTTTCACAGTATTACCCAACATTATCAAAATCTCGAACAATAAAAATGAAGACGTCTTCTGTATGGCGTAGAAAAGGGTCTCGATTTAACATCACATTGACTCCTTTCGGTCCAGACACAGAGCGTCTCATCAGCGCCTCCATCGGGCACCCGACATAGTAGCTAATGGCACGGTATATTAATTTCGCTAAATCTCGAACTAATTAAAATATCACGGGTTTTGAATGTAAATGTGCTGTTTTTCTTTACACTAAATTATAACGGACGTTAAACGGTGTGTGTTAACATGTAAACTCCCGTTAGTCGCCTGAATATGCTCGGCGAGTGTTTTTGCAAAACTCGCATCTCTGTGCAACGGTTCTTACAGTAAGGAAACCATATTAAAAATAATTGAAATTTGAGTTTTATGTATTAGCAAACTCAACAATTATTTACTTCACGGTTTTAAATATGTTTTGGATAATATTTATTTTCAAATTTACGAGTTTAAATAATATTTGGTGACCAATTTGTAGGTCCTTGACATAATGAGGTCCGGGGCAGACCGCCCCACTTAGGTATACTACTTGTATAGACTACCATTTTGTGAACAATATGTCTCAATCAATAGTCAGTGAATGATTCAAAATCATCCAGTGAGAATAGGAATACCCTTGGAGCGATCCGACGGCATCTGCTGAGACGGACAAGACTTCACACTCCGTTTTATAGTCGCAGCTCCAACACTAAGATTTACAACAGTCCTTTCTTCATACGCACACTGTATTTCACCCGGACGCAAGGGTTCGCGTCTTCCTCTTTCCCGGTCCCACTCGTTTGTCCCGTGACGTAGCCGAGTTCAATACGCCCTTCTTTTATGGCTTCGCGTCGCTTTTGTTGCGGGCGGCCGCCAGCTCCTTGGGACGTTTTCGGCTGAATGCGTCTGCGGGCTAGTTATGTCCCTCCACCCCGGCTGTCCCTCTCGGGTCGCTTCAACTGTTTTGTTTTTTGCGTGCAGATGGTTGGGTAGCTGTTTACAACTGTATTGTCCGATCGAGAAAGATTGGGTTTCTGCTTTGACGATGTTATAGAAGGTTGAAGAGAAAACTACCACCGAACTGTGGACATGTTGAAACTGTGGTTTTTCTTTGGAGGTTATTCCGTTTGTGCGAGTAGTGTCTCCAGATGTTTTATTATGTTGTCTGGCATACCAGAACGTGATCAGACAATACGTGCTAGGATTGCCAGTGTGACTATTCAGAAGCCATCACCCATATATTAGGAAATAAAATTTGAGGTGCAATTACAATTTCATTTTGGAAAGTAGTGGTGCAAAACCTTTGCACATGGTTTCTCATATACTTTTAA
Source organism: Laupala kohalensis (assembly GCA_002313205.1). Taxonomy (NCBI): domain Eukaryota; kingdom Metazoa; phylum Arthropoda; class Insecta; order Orthoptera; family Trigonidiidae; genus Laupala; species Laupala kohalensis. The sequence continues at coordinate 278,446 of NNCF01128037.1, forward strand.
AAATCTATAGTACACAAAACTAAAATTATAAAAAAATAATATTTATACAATTACAAGCATTTCAATTATTATTGTATAAGTAAGATGTCTATAAAATTGATTAAAGAAATTGTTAGTGCATGGAATTAAATGATCTTGCAGAAGTGTTCCATAAAATAGTATAAGAAGAAACGTGATTCATAGTGTTTACGTATTATAGTTTTGAACTAACAAATGGTAAATTGAACTGTCGAAGTATAGACAGTGAAGATAATGCAACGATATTAAATTGACGAAGAGAGACGTAAGAAAATCTTTTTGAGGGAGGCGTGATACAGATTAGCTGAACTTCTTTGAAGGATTTCTCTCTGATTGTCATTTCAGTTTTTAAGAGACAGATGTCAATTATGATTTTCCGGATATTAGAATACAATCTGTGGTGATTTCTCGTTACCTGCAAGGAGAAAGGCGGAAATAAATAATTTTATATTTTGAATTTCACAAACTTCATAAACAATAATGAATCGTATTTTTGTAATTCACAACTTTCGAGTACCTACTCGAGGAGTGTATGCATCGACAACGTCCAGGAGAAAATTGCGGACTTTGACTCGAACCCGGGACCTCCTTCTGTGGCCGCAGATGTGTTGTTCACTGCACCACCCGCCTCGATTCTCAAAGCCCGTACACAACATCTACCTAACAGTCTCATGAGACCCACGTTCACTCGAGTTCGAGTCCCGGTACGTCGAGATTTTCACCTGGCCGTTGACGTTGCTATCATGAATCGTGTTTCACATTCCTTTAGTTCGGGAATTTGTAACAAGGTGTGGAGTATTCCCACTTGGATCGTGAGAGCTGAAATTATTTTTTAATTCAATTAAATATTTTTGCTACTTTATTTTCGCCTTTTACTACTTTTAAGTGTATATTTGAGGGAGTTTAAAGTTGATTACTATTGTAATGAGAATTTTAACATTTAAATGTGATTGCGACAAACGACCGGGGTTTAGCGTAATGTGAAGATAAACAGAAAGATGTATTGTGATTTTTATATCGGAGTATCTGCTGACCAATGTTGCATCAGTAGATTTAACATTGTGTGTGGACGTGTCCTTATTCCTGACAATGCCCACAAGTATTGGCGTTGAAGGTGTGGGCCCGACTCCCGTGCTACGCCCGCCGTCCGCTGATGGCGAGAGCACACATTCAGGGAGGGACACACTCCTCGCTCGCTGTTGCTGGTGCCGTGGCGGCCACTTAGGCCCCTGTCACTCGCTCCCCCCCCTTCCCCTCGGCGGTGTCGCTAACGAGTGCGCAAACGCCGGCCACCGCGTTGCTGTCAACACCAGCCGCCGCAGGGACTCCACGCCCGCTGGCCTCGAGTGTTTCTTGCATTATTCGATGCGCTTTGTTGCCCACATGGATGCGCGCCTTGTTGCATTCACGTAGTATGTGTCCCTAGACTTTTTTTACATACCTCTTCATTGTACGGAAACTCACGTTTTAGAAATATCTTTGGTATATCGTTCCGCACTATTTTTATTCTGATCTTAGGAGTGTCCTCCTCTGCCTTAGGACCCTTGATCGAAATTGATGGAATGGTCCCTTGCTTGCTTCCGGAGAGTTAATTAGTTTATTATCCTCCACGTGGTCATACGCAGTTTGTAACTACTTTTTCAAAGGATTAAAAAAAATATTTATTCCCCAAATTGCCACTCAGGCAATCGCTCTTTCCTTATCTGCCGTCGGAGATATTTTGCCATTGTTCGGAACTATGTCGGATTTTAGCTGGAACCAATCTGATCCAGAAATGCAATTGAAGCAATCTTTTTACTCTTAATTACTCAACTTGCATTATTTAGTGACGACTGAATTTACTCATCGCGCGTAGACGAATGTAACAGAATTTGACCCTCAGTTGTACGACGTTCCGATACCAAGATAATGCAGAAAAGCGACCTTCCTTTTCACCCCACGTGAAAGTGTATAGGCTTATGTAAAATTTATTAGTTTACCTTCCATCTCAGTAACACGACGTCGTACAACTGCGTTTGAAATTTTCTTAGATTGACGGAACCAATCTCTAACCCCAACTAGATTGATGACTCTTGAATTACTCAATCAGAATAGCTTTCTCCACTAATTCGGTATAGCTTAATTACTCTGTTAATTACTCGAAGGGACTACGGTTAAGCTCCCCCAAAATATTTCAAATGATTATTTTGATCTGTTCTCCATCGAGTGCCGAAAACGTTTTATACCCATAAACGATCAGATTTTGTATTATTTTGTTTATGGAGAAACTTTCGCGCACACATGTTTTTTTCATGTTCTGCCGCAGTTATGTGGTAAATATAAGTGAAGAAATTAACTAATACATAGCGAATGAAAATAGAACGCAATGACGCTATAATGTTTATGCCTTATACCGTACTTAACAGATCAGTTAAACAAAAACAGTTAAAAAAGCTGTTTTTCTGGAAATGTGAGCCGCAGCACGTGGCTGAAGATAATGTACTTCTCGTCTGGTCATCATCGGTAAGGGCGGGCTTACCTACAGTGGATGAAAATTTGAAACGTTTTTTATACTCCAATAATTTAAACAGTATTCGCAAAGTACGAGCTCGTAAAAAATATAAAACCCACCATTTTGCTCGCTCGATAGTGTTGGGTAACGATGTTCCTTTGCTGCGCTCAGAGGAATGGGCGAAAGAAGTGAGGATGCGGTTTGGAACCGAACTAATCCGAATGCATTCAGAGGTTCAAAAAATAATCTAAATTTATTATCATGACTTAAATTCACACAAAAATGGTGCACTTAAAACTGTTAAAAATTACGAATTATTAATTAATTTAAAACTTCTATTGTGAATATTTCCGTGAACGACTAGACCACTTGACTTCAGTTAAAGTAGTACTTCACATAAATTTTAAAATGCTAGAGTTTATTTATATTTTGTAAATTTGCTGATATGATAGTTAACAAATGAATAAAGTTTCACGACCTTCACGAAAATAGTTTGCAGGTTTCATTTAACATCGTCTGTTATGAGGTTTCACGAATTTTGAACATCTAACAAAACTGTATACAGCAAATGCTGTAAATTCTTGAAACTTTTTGAAATTATTCACTCGTATTTTGAAAGTATTGAAACTCCGTGGGAATCAGGATTCACGAATGAGATATTCGGTTAACAATACAATTATGTGAGGCTACTCGAGATTACGATACTGAAACGTGACTACGCCGCTCTACGACTGTTTCGTCATTCACCACTTGGCCCCGAGGCAGAGGCTAAAGATTGAACATTTCAGCCTCACTTTACTCCTAAGATAAGAATAAAAATAGTCAGCTGCTTGTTTCAATATCAACAGAACACCAACCAATTTGTATAACAACAATAAAAAAAAAAGTTACTTCACAAGTACGAATTATTATGAAACCGCAGATTATTCGCAAAGTATTGATACTAAATCGTAACTATTAAATAACACTGAATTCGAGATTTAATATTCCATGATTGTTAAATTTATGAACCACATTACATCCATTAACTTGAACGAGATATTACGTTAAGTACAACCTTAACACGGATGTAGTACTTCAAGGTTTGAAAAATAATACAATTTTGCAGCCGGAGCTTCGTTTTCCTCAGCTGCTGATCATTAACCCGAGCCCTTGACTGCAGGAAACGTTCGCTGTTTGTCCTCTTCTGATCCCGATAACGAGTCCCATATTTGAGGAGACGCTGCGTTCGAGGGCGTGACAACGACAGAAGCAACGTAACCCAGTAGCCAGCGGATTCCTTCGCCCCTTCGCCCCATTCTTCTGTTCTTCCTCTGTGTACTCCTTGGCTTGTCGCTTCGGCGTGTGTCGCACTAACTTAAACAAGAGAGCACTCAAGACTGTTTCGAGCGTCTGCGTGGGTATTACTTGCTTAAACACCGGAGGGATGTGTGTGGCTACTGGAGGGTGACCGGGATTGTTGACTTGGGATCCAGGTGGTAGCACTGGCCGCTACTGTTGGCACTACTGATTATTGTGTGGTGGTAGCACGTGACTGGAATGGCGTGGAGGATGTTTGTTTCCGATTTTCTGAAAAGTGAGAATCAAGTTACGATGTCCTGGCTGTTGGTCAAGTGTTAATAATTGTCCATCATTGATTTCAATATTATTAGCTTTCCATCCAATTTCAGTGGCGTACTTCCAAGCGTACTTGCTTTCTACCTCTGGTGTCGCTGGTTCAAACCCTGTCTGATCCAAGTAGAATTCGCATTGGTGGACGAAGAGGGATTAGCGGCAGGTTTTCTCGGTATACTCCCGTTTCCCCTGCCATTCATTAGTGAGGTCGAAATGATTTTTATATTTTCTTCAAATGCATCATGTTCCTATTCATTCCGAGAGATTTATTATCTCTCTTAGATTTCAAAAACACAGAAAAATTCACGGTATCTTTATAAATAAAAAAAGTCATTTTTCCATCAGAGAGAACTAATTGGACTAATTTTTCGATTGAGTCATGAATCGTGATATTTGTGGAAGTATTTGTTACCTCTTCCTATTAACTATTCATAACTTGCATATTTAAGTTTTCTTTCGCTTATTCATCAAAATATGTATCTAGAACTAGGGCAATATCGCAGTACCCTAAATATTTACCATAAATTGTTGTAAATCCCAAATATATTGTATTTGCAATCGTATAAATAATTTATCTACATCCTTACTATTATGGACTAACTGATTTATGGACAAACACCCCCGACAATCACCTTCATCAAGGCAGTGAAAAAACAAAACCAGTTCTGCAAGATATAACTACTATCCTTCAGAGGTGAATAAGTGTGAAGGGTGGTTTTATGAATTTCCGCCGTATATCGCGATTTCATCTCAGTATCTGTATGTAAACATTGCGAATTCAAATCGGTATTTGTAATATCTCGGTATTTGCGTATAAAAGTTGGTAAATTTTATATTTAAAAGCTTGTTTCCATAACACTCATTTTCTGTGCGTGGAATGGGGTGAAATGGCATCATTCATTAATTCTGACAAAAAAGGTAAAAACTCGGAAGTTTGACGGGATGTTGTTTTTGTATCAAAGAGCGCAATTGCAAAGGAAATGTTCTTTTTTCGTGATATCTAACAAACTAATTAAGATGTCGTTACGATTTTTTAATGTTAACGTTCTATTTTTGCTTACTCCTATATATAACGAAGGGTAAACGTATCATAGCCATCAAAATTTCCTTTCAAAGCCTGACTAGGTCTGTTCGTTCTCTATGTAAATGATATACTTGCCTGGACGATTCCTCATCAAATCCTTCTGAAACTTAGTCGAGAATTTTTACGACCCTAGACGCAAGAAGGTTAGGTTAATAAAAACTGGACCACGCGAGAGAGAGAGAGTTGTTCAGAAATCGTGTGACGTTATGTTCGAAAGACTCGTTAATACATTGAGAAATGCGTGTTTGGTGCTGCTCTTTATCGCACCCCCAATATCCTGATTGAAATGTCAACCCTGTCTACAATAGTGGCGACTTTCGGTGAGGTATGTTCTTCCTGTGAAACCATTGTCTGTCCTTGATGCGCAAATGTTCCGTTGTAACCACCCAGCCGTCTATTCTCCCTCTCTGATTGACGCGTTCAATCTAATTGTGTGATATTAACAACCGCCACCAACAGCGCTGCTGCTGTACGTGCAGGGGTGCCAATCTGACGGCTGCGTGCGCACAATGGAGTCTTGTGTGTGCAGCCATCCATTGTTTGTGTGTGAGCCATGAGAGGGCGAGGCTAGAGTTGCAGCCTATTTGTCTATTCATGCTCTATCACAGGTCTTATAATTCGCGCTGATTATGCCTTCGTTGATGTATAGACCAACTGAAACATAAGCGACAATGCGGTTCATGTATTATTTCATGAGGTTAGATTTCGTCCTTAACGTAGATTGTTGTAAAACTCTTTTACTATCAGTTAAAGCGAGATTGCCTTTCGATTTCATCGATTTTTATTAGAAACGTTGCTGCGTTGTTTCTCCCGGTTTCTATAGACCAACAAATTTTTTTATAAATTATTTGGGCAATAATAGTACGTTCAAATATGTGCTTTGGTTTTCAATTCGTTAATTGAAAAAGTATTCTTTCTATTTTTCATCGCGTAACTGAAATATTTTAATATATTAATTTCATAATGTATATTATATTTACATATGACTTATTATTATCATCAAAATTCTCTCAACTTATGTTGGTTTTTCTCTCAGCAGAGGATTATTAAATCATGTTCTGCTGGAAGGAAGAATCTATTTCAGGTCCAAGAACTCTCTGGTAATGTGGGCTAAGAACAGAAGGACGCTGTGTTGCAGTCTACTTATTATATTGATGCTGATTTCGAGTTATTTCATGGAATCGACTAGGGATTGGGGTACTAGTCCTAGGGTAGATAAAATAATAGGCACTATGGCTAAAGACACCTAGCGGGGCATCAGCGGAGCGGGCGTCAGCGTACAGGAGTAGGGGTGGAAGGAACAAGGTCACTTCAGGACGAAAACAGACATGCTTCACGCAGGTGTTGTACAGAGTATTCATGCAACTGCCCGCTAACCACACAACGCTCTTATTGTAAAACACATAGCTATATGTTATGAAAATATTTAAAGTAATATTTATTGTTTACTGTGCAATGAACACAATGGTGTCAATTTTTATATTTTTTAAATAATTCAAATAGACCTACTATACCCAGATGCCAATATATCAGCAATAGTGAAATATACTTACATAAGAAATAAATAACAACGTAGGACCTTTTTACGGACGATTACGTTATATATTGTGCTTACTAAAATATGTTGCTACGGTCATGTTTTTTGTTACAATCTGTTACTACCAAACGACGATTCAAACCACGAGTCGTTACGTTGTGTATTTTAATAAGAACAATATGTATTGTAATCGTCCGTAAAAAGGTCGTAGGTTGTAATTTATTGATTTATCGTATATATAATGGACGTTAATAGTAGAATACATAATTATTTAATTCAAATATAATTCCCTTTCGAAATGTACTCTTACCATGTAATTTATCAGTAATTATTGATAAAACGACTACCTTTCAAAATACTTAACATGATTGACTCAATATTTTTTTTTTAAATGCAGTTAATTTTAAGTAGTAATACAAATTTTTAATTTACACTTTAAATAAAGTCAACTGTAGGACAATCTTTCATCTAGGTTCAAAAATTGTTAATATCATATAATTTTGATAATTGAAAGAGAACTGTACAGACAAAAATTATCCAATATTTTGAAACTTCCCTACTCGACAAGTTTCTATTAGATTTTTAGGAAGTCGTGTGTACTTCGTTTCAAATACACGAACAATCTAAAGCACAACACTATGCAAATTCACAATATGACACAAAGATTCACAATGACTTCACGAAAATAGTTCGAAATAGAACTTAAATTGAGGAACAAATATTACAAATAATTGAAATGTAAACCTTTTTTTATTGTAGATGTGAAAATGCGCATTTCTCTACTTTTAACTAAAACCGCCAAAATTTTTGACAATTACATAACGAAAATCTCAAAACACTAAAATACAAACAGAAGAATACACGAAGAAGTCTAAAATAGTAAAACACGACAATAAGAACGCTTCAGAAAAGCGAACTCCACTAAAAAGGACGCGAAAAGTTTTTTAATAAAGAAGTGAGGAAGCGCTAGAACAAATACTCAGTGGTATTATAACTCAGTGTTTCTATAATTAATACGAACATTGATATAATTAATAATCAGTCCGTAGAAATGGAAGGAAATGATATTCAAGGGAAGCACCGTGAAAGAAATCACCCGCCGTCTTCGTCGTTTATCTCAATATATCCATCGATTACCACTTGTTACCTTCAGCAAGAGACGAGGTCGCGCAGGAAGCAGCTGAGATCTCCGCTCCGCGCCCGTTAGGTGTGTCTTTGCCCATGAGATAACCAAGGTCGGCGGAAAAATCGCTCCGTTCCGCAAACGCAAGTGTGTCTTTAGCTTTAAGCTTATGATCATTTCTTGAGAATTCCAGAGTTTTTTTAAATTCAATGGCTATTTGTTGGTATATTGATATTATGTCGTTCTTTGTTTTTTCTAGATTGTTGTAATATACGATAGCAAAATCGATGAGATACACTTCTGATTCTATTCTTTTCCAAAGGATAACATCAGGTCTATTGTGAATTGTTGTTATGTCAGTTATTATTATTGTTGTTGTTATTATTATTATATTTACTATTATTATGTAACTGAAATATTTAAATATAGTAATTTCCTAATGTATATTATATTTACATATAGTTTATTAACATTTATTATTATATAGTATATTATATTTACATAACGTATATTTACAATACAGTTAAATAGCAACCTTTACATAACATCTACCGAGCCGATATATCATGGGTATTCTTCTGTTATGGAGAATCTTCTGAAATGAGTAAAATGTGAAACTCAAATGTTCTCAATACGAAGACCCTTAGCAGTCGCAAAAGACTACGTATTTTAAAAGATTCTGTTTTCCCGTAATATTATTTGATTAAATACGTTATGTTATGACAGAGAGTAATATTTTATATTCAATAATAGTTTATTTTACAGGTTTTTTTTGTCGTATACGTCTCTCCAGATTTCGATGAAATTCAAGAATAGAGGTGTGAACTTACAGCATTGACAAGGCTTTGGAATGCATCGCAAAACTTGCTGAGTTTGGCATTCGTGGATTATCCATTTGAAGTTATCTGGACTTGACAACCTTAGTATTTGTTTTCTTAACTGTTTTCGTGAACAGCTAATCAGAAGAACTGAAAAGATTTGCTGGATCTCTATTAAAAGTGAATTACCAGCCATTACCAATTGTGAAAAAATAGGTAATGACCTAATGTATTACATCTTGGCGTATATTTCTGCGAACAAGAAATTGAAAAATACAGGGAATAATCATTTTCGAATGACAAAAATACACATTACATATTAAACTCTAATTATATTATTAACTAATAACTAATATTTTTCAAAACGATAGCAAAATAAAAACGGCCAACCACGGTCTCTGAACTCGATCAGATCACTTTAATTAATCAAAATACGTGAATTCGCTCTCAGTAACGTACTTTGAACTTTTCAGAAATTTAAACAAGCATTAATGTTTTTTGTATTATACAAAACAAACATCGTGATAGTCCAAAAATGGTCGTAAATCATTGAAATTTATTTGACTTTGTGTCGCAGGTTCGTATTTAAATGTTATAAACCATTATGAGCCAATGTGCGAATGATGTTACGCAAACCGAATAACACACATTCAGTAATGTGTCATAAGTAATGTCTTTGATTTGCAAACTTTATTGCCAAAAGAAAAATTAAAATTTTGACATTAAGACAAAAAAGGTTATTTAATAAAAATAATTTAATCGGGTTAAAAATCATCCTATATCCATGTGGTCGTTACTTTGTCCATCCCTGCGAATGTGTTTTGTACTCGTTCTGTCCATTCCAATGCCCCCTCCTCTTCCTTCCACAATTCATTGCCAGCGCGCGCGACGAGTTTGAAATGTTAACTCACTGATTAAAAACGCTCCCTATCCACTCTCCACAGACATCCCTTCGGTTCAGAAATAACTTAAATGTGTTGGGAATAATTATGTGACGCAGGTATAAAATGACCGCACCGCGTATCGTTGGTGCATAAACAACGCTGTGACAATTACCTCACGGAAAGCGTTGCTTGCAAATTGAATGTCATATGTTTCGGACAAATGAGCGTGAATGTTGGCGCACAATAATTAGTTAATATGATTTTATGATTACGTGTTCGAGAACGGCGTGTGTGTTTTTTCCTGGTTATTGTGTGGAATAATTATTATTTGCATTGCGATGTTTAACACGACGTAAGATACAATATGTCATGGTTCTATTGATATAGAGAATCCTAAAAAGCAAATAAGATAAATTTTAAACAAATATTTTGGGGAAAGAAAGCTCAAACTCCATTCATACATGGGGTTTTCGGAGATCTTATGGAGAATTTTACTTAAGTTCTAAAATAATACTTTCAAGGAGGAAATAAACATATAAGAAAATTTTTATTAATAATAAATCGGACCCTGTCCCCACAATTTTACTTTTGCTCCAGTTGAACGGATGAGAAACAGCTATTCGATATTTTCTTTCATCTATAATTAAAATTCTTTGATTCCATCCCAAAACCGTGACTTGCGCTCCGGTTAATTATCATTAGTGCCATCAAAATTTTGTTGAAAAATCTTGAATATTTTATTGTTTTTCTTAGAGCTCAGCTTAGTAAAAGAGAATTTTTCTGAGTTGGGGACATATGTATGTGCATGTATTATAGAAATGTCGTTCCTATTCGTTGATTATTTATTTGTAGTGCCTCATAAAATNATGTCGTTCCTATTCGTTGATTATTTATTTGTAGTGCCTCATAAAATTGTTTTTATGGACAGAGAATTAATACTTTTGCAAATCTAAATAAATTATGCCTATAAATTAAACTTTTAAAATCTTTTAAATCGATTAATTCTTTTGAACGATAGAAAAACCAACACTAATTTTTACAAAAATCATAGAAGTCATCGGGCATTCGGAAGATAGATTTTTTTAGTGTCTTGTTCACGATTTTATGTCAGAGATGTACTCTATTGCCGTCTACGTCATGGATGATATAGATTCAATGCTGAAGCTTTCTAATGGAGTCAGGCAAATTAACAGACAATTCATTTCATATTATTTATATAAACTAGATTGTCGTAACTAGTTACTATTATTAATAAAACTAAAACAAGAAGTAATTTCAATAGAAACAAAACTAACATTACCCGGAAGAACTATCTTAAACAGATTACAACCTAACATCAAAAGGGCTCATGGAATCGTAGACTGTGAGCTCTAGAAAACGAAAGGAGAAACGTTAAAGAATACAGTCGTATTTGTCTTTGTTATAACGAATAAGAGAACTACTTAAAGAATGATTTAAGAAATTGAATGAGCCCATTACGTCAGGAAAATTCCGAATTAATTTTATCAAATCAATGTAAAAACGGTAAAAGGATCAATGAATAAATAATACAAGTTTTAAAGAAAATCGATGAATCGAGATTAAAACAAATCTTGGTGTTTTGGACATTGGACGATATCTGAAGAACTTGATACTATTGAACGGGAATAGTGTCACTTCGTAGAAATAAATGTTACTTGAAATAAAATGTTGAAAATATATTATGTTAATGAAAACTTTGAATAAGTATATTGCTGTGAATGAGAAAAACCAATATCAATGAAAATACTTAATGAGCAGATTCTATGAACCTCCCCACAATTTTTTAACAATAGTTTGCTATAAAGCAAGATTATTTAAATTATCATAATTCACTTTCTTTATCGATATCACATTTGTCGAGAAATAGCAGTTGTTTTTTAATGATTAAATGCAAGATGTGTTGTCTAAGGACTGCCAAGGACTTTACCCAGCACGGTTTACACCTGAGACCGTCTGGGAAACAGCACTTCGGTTCTCTTCTAGCTTCACATCTGACCTCACATCATCCAACTGCCCCACTACCCACTCCTAAACCTCCTCCTGTACCTACCTCATCTCCTCCTCCTCCTACCTCATCTCCTCCTTCTGCTCCTTCCTCATCTACTCCTCCTCCTCCTACCTCATCTCCTCCTACCTCATCTCCTCCTTCTGCTCCTACATCTACTCCTCCTCCTCCTACCTCATCTCCTCCTTCTGCTCCTACCTCATCACCATCTCCTCTTCCTATCTCGACACCCATTTCTTCTCTTTTCCCCGTTCTTTCACCTACTGCTTCCTCATCTCGCACGTTCTCACCTATTCCTACTGCCGCCCCCATACACAGTTACAACTTGCGCTCAGGAGTACGATGTGGTACTCGAAGGTGACAATCGCGTTCGGGTGCAGTGTGCGGGCTTCATCCGGAAATAGAAGCTGTACCAATTTCAAATTCCTCTCCACAATCTAACGTCGATTCCATTTCTCGTGAGTCACAAACTCTTTGCGAAAATAAAATAATTATATTTCATCATAATGTCCAATCCCTTTCAAACAAATTGACAGACATTGAAATTCTGGTACACGAAAATCGATTCGATTTGCTATGCCTCACAGAGCATTGGCTTTCAACTAACAACATCAACGATACTGCTATTTCTAATTATTATTTAGCAAGTTCTTACTGTCGGCAAAATTTTAAAGGCAAAAATCCCCACGGAGGTACGTGTATCTACGTTCGTAATGATATTTTATCTTCTCCACTGACAGGCTACGAGAACTTCTGCGTAGATAGTGTGTTCGAAATTTCTGCAGTTGAACTGACCGACACCGGTATTGTTGTTTTGTGTATTTATAGACCTCCTCAATCAGATCTTGACATATTTTTTCGGAACTTCGAAAATGTTTTAGAACATATCGCACATAAATCTACTAAATCTATCGTTATATGTGGTGATTTCAATATCGATTTCTTGAGTACATCCGACTCTGCACATTCACCAGTTAATCGATTCAAGAATCTTATCGACTCCTTCAACCTTATTACTACGATAAACGACCCCACTCGCCTCTCCGGCTCATCTCAAACATTGCTAGATCAAATTATAGTCAACAATGGAATCTCGTATCTCTCTGAAGTGTTTATCGCCGGATACAGTGATCACCTTGCTCAAGTATTGACTATTAATAATAAACTAAAACCGCTTAAAATCCTTTACAAATTTACAAGAGAGTTTAATGACATAAATAAATCCATATTTATAAATTATTTGCGTGAAGAAACATGGAAGGATGTTTACAATTGCCAAAACACCGATGACAAATTCAATGTATTTATCTCAATATTCCTAAAACAGTACAACTCTAGCTTTCCCATAAAACGCAAGTTAATTAACACAAAGAAATACAATAGATGAATCACCCAAGGGATAAGGATTTCTTCAAAAAACAAACGCCGTTTATATTATCTTTCAAAACGCTATAACCAACCACCCGAATTCCATAATTATTTTCG
>NNCF01128037.1:301282-328693 GCA_002313205.1 Laupala kohalensis
CAACAATTCTCGGAAATGAAACGGATGGTGTTAATAAACTATTGAATTTTCTAAGTAGATCGGGGCCCGGGAGAGTTTAAAATTGAATTCTCCTTTCCTCTTTCCTTTTATTCTTCCTTTCCGTGGGTTGAAAATTATAATTTTCAGAATTTATTTTATTTGCGATATTATGTATTGGGCAACTGTTTCCTTTTCTTTCTTCTCCTCTTTGTATTATTTAGATATTTGTTGAATTCAGGAGGGATCTTTTAGTGGGTATGGTCGAGATATTCGGCGAGTCCGACACACGGGGAAGAGTCACTACGGTTCTTCTCTATGGTGCGAAACTGCATTTTCCCCCCATCTGCACGGACTCTAATGACCTTGACGAGACCTAAAAACTCACAGAAAAATAAATTACTAGACACATCGTGAATTTTTGGGGGAACAGCGTCTAGATAGAATCTGTATCCGAGTATCTCTGTATCCTCAGAGAGTGAACTTTTCAATCGTCACAGCTATATGACATGAGGCATAGAATTGAAAAGCTACAAATTGTTTTTGCCCCCACCGGGAATTGAACCCGGGATGACTGTGTGACGAGCGAGCACGCTGACACCGTAGCCACGGAGTGACTTTTAGGATGATTATATTATTATTTCAAAAATAATTTATTCATTATTGTTAAATTTAATTTCTGGGAAAGTTTGAAAACAGTTTTTTAATTAACGATTTGAAACATTACTAAGAATAATTTGAAAATATTTAATGAACAGTATAGAAAGATTGACATTTGTTCCTGTTTTGCTATATATATATANTGTTTGACTTTAAAAACATTCTAATTCCATTCCATCCATATCGTTAATGTTCATCTCCCTAAGCAAGCTCGAACAATCAACTCCGAAATAATTGTTTCCTTTAAATCCTGACGGCGAGTGTGAACGGCTCCCATCTGGATTTGCTCTCTTGAACCACTACTCGGAAGCCCTCACAACCCATTCGAATTACCAGAACTTTATCTGATACAGTTATCATGCAAAACAGTCGTCTCCACTCGGCAACGACAAAAGTCCTCTTCTCTCTAAATTCTATCCTCAATGACTCATTACAGCCAGAAGCAACTCGGAGTCAAAAATAAATTTACATCGAGGGTTGTATACATGAAGACTCCTCACGTTCATCAAACCTGTCCCGTGAAGTATCCTCGAGCACGAAGCAGGAGCCAACATTGACTTGAAATCGTTTCACAATGCGACTCTTGACTGCGTCCCAAGTAACGTTGGTCGTTGAGCCACTCTTTGGCCATTCATGCGTTCCACTATGCACCTTTGGAGACGCGGGCTTTCGCTCCTGTGTGTGGGTTGGGCTTACGTGCACTCGCTTCGGGGAGAGATGCTCTCACAGGATTCCTCCTTCCGTCAGTATCTTTTTCTTCTGTTCCCCACCCGACCCCAAATATTGTTTATTCACTGTGCTCTGATTAAAAACAAATAGTTTTTGTATAGTTGTGAGAGAAATATTGCAGAACTTAAATGTTGTTAGAAAAAATCAAGTTTCCACGACAAAGTGTTTTTTTTTTCATTTTTATTCCGTGTTTCATCAACCAAACATGTTTCGATGAACATATTAGTATCATTACTGTGTCCAGATAACTGAAATCAAGCATATTTCTTTTCATAAAATACGGAAACATGTGCTAAAATTGTTTTTGTGGAAATTGGATTATTTATAACATTAAAATTGTCTTATATTAGTACGCTATTTTTAACATTTTCCCGTCCTTCGCGAACGGAAATCTACGTCTTATTCGTGAAAGCACTTTGTGGGTAATATTGTAGTCGTCACCAATGTTAGGGTTCTTAGGATAAGAGGTTCTTTTTCCCCATATGCTTCATCCTGGACCGTGGACACAAAAGTCATTACCTGTGTTATTTCTCTTTCATTTATCTCTCTGCAATAGTCTCTTTTTTATTTAATATTAACTTTGCACCTCTCATCTTAGTGAAGATTGGAGGTCTGGTTATGTGGAGATGTCTATTTCTCAAATGATGTGAAATTGTGTGAAGTGGCTGGGAAGAGAGAATTTCAAACTCCTGGACGACGCTATAAATAAATAATTAAAATAAATAAATAAATAAATAAATCTTCAATCTTGACCTTAAATGCATAATTTTGTTACATTACTCAACGAAAAGGTAATACTTCCTTCTAATCGCGACCAATTTGTTCTATCAAGTATTCTGTATTCTTATAAATATTCTCGTCTTCCTCTACGAAAAAGCAGACATGATCCACATTATTGTGTTCCTCCTTGCATATAGTTAAATTTTCGGTATAACGTGAATCTGGACTTAGTGCTATTTGACTCCATGTTCATCCAATTTTCAATTTTTTTATCTGAAACGTTTTCGCAAACTCTGAATGTTCCATATATTTAAAAACTTAAATTTATTATTTCCACGTGGAATTTTGAAAATAATACAAAAAAATGTCACTGTTTTACCTTCTTCTCTGTCTGACCGAGGTAATGAAGATTCTTCCTTACATTTTTGTAAAATGTACATATTTCTTCCGTGTACCCTACACGTGGAGAAGATATGTGATAACTTTCGGTCAGGTGAAATGGTCTGGGTGGAAGTGGTGTACAGTTGTGGAAGGCGAATGGGTGGTGTAGTGGTTAACACCCCTGCGATCAAAGCAGGATTCCCGGGTTCGATTCCCGACTCGTCGCCATTTTCACCTGACCGAAAGTTATCACGTTTTTGTAAAATGTTTACCAGATTTTCCCTCTCAGAAGCTGTTAAGATTCATTTAGTTGTTCCGGAAAGAAGAATATTATTATTTTTAAATACATTACGTTTATTAGGTTTTGTTGAGAAAGATCATAGTCGAGATAGGAACACTGACAACACTTTCTCAGGCTTAATTTGTTTTTAGTTTTTCTGTTAATGAACCATTTATAGATGTAATCGCTCTTGGTTTCAGAGTAAATCAATAGTATCTTTGACTCCTTCGGTTTTTGGATGTCATTCTGACTGACCAGAATAAAAAGGGATCATTAATCGTAATTTTTGTTTAAGTCAGTCAAATATTGAATTAAGTGACTCGGTATTTTGAACTTAAAAATAAATCGCAGACCGACTTTTTCTGTAAATGCTAACCGTTTCTTGGGGTCCCATACATGACTTGGTTTAGTTCACCTTCTGTAAATTTACTTTGAGAAGAATCGCAAACAAAACACGATTCGGTTCTCTTTGTATCAACTAGTTCTCTCGAACGAATCCTTCCTCCAACAAAAGCAAGTCGGCGAGGGAACATTAGGGAACCCATTGAAGAACTATTGCTGTTGGAGCGACACACACAAACTCTGACGCAAGCAAGCAGCGAGCGCAGGCACCCACTCGGAGCGGAGCTCGGGAAGCTATTGTGTGCTGAGACAAGTAGGGTTTCGCTAATACTCCGAGTAAACACACACATACACATGCTGTTGGAGACGTTGCGAAGAGTCCAGAGCAGTCTTCCCACGGGTCGTCCCGATCCAGTCTCCTCCTTCGACAGGAAGTGATTGTGGACAATGCCAAGTCAGTGGACCGTGAAACTTAAGGATATTGGAGTCTTAGGAAACCATTATGGTACTTGGATATTGTATAATTGTGCGCTGAATTACGGCCCTTGATCGGAATTGATTGGATGGTCCCGTGTTTCCATTCAGAGTGTAAACTAGTTTATTGTCCTTACCGTGGATGTACGCAGATTGTAACTGCTTTTTTGACAATAAATTTATTATTATTTCCTTTATTAATCACAATAGTTATCCTCTCTACATTCATGTAAACATTCATAGTAAACAACTTGTGTATTCGCAATGAAGTTGACATGGCTCCTAATCAAATTCAAATGCACTATTGATATCGAATGAATTAGCCAGTCTTGACAATACATTTATTTCTTTATATAAGAAATGTATGACAATCACTTATGTATGAGCAAGGTTCTTTCGTGTGTGCGGTTAATGTAATGTAACGGAGATGGTAGAATTATTACTATAAAATTCAAGCATGTTTTCAATTTTTTATTGGTTTTTAAAATTCTCCATAAAATACTAAAAATATAAGCAAATCAGAGGCGATGATTTTATATCCGGGGGTGGGGGAGCGATAAGACACACACATACAGTATACACGTACGTATAAATGAAACATATTGTGTTTAAGAGTATTGAATAGTGTGTGTATCCTTTATGAGTATGCGTATATAATTATGAAAATGTATATTGTGCGCGAATGCCCATACAAATGTTTGAAAAAAACACAGATATGATTATTTTCCTCTAATTTGAGGGGAGGCATTGATTTCCCATATACCCCCGCTGCCCCTCAAGGAAATACAATAAGAGAAATATACAATGAAATTTTTGATCACGTTTGTGTGTTCTTATTGCTCTGTGGACTTCGGCAGAACTGTTTAAAAATATATACGTAACGAGAATCATTTATTCTCGAATTGAAAAGAGAAAGGAAAATGAGCGATAAATTGCCCGGACATGAAACGGGGCAATAAATATCTGCTGCGGAAGAGAAAACTGTACCTCTCTGATTCGCGCTACATGTGCGCTACAAACTGGTGGAGTCCTTAAGAACACGTCTTCATTATCCGGAACAGTTTCCCCGTTGGTTTCGGTATCAATAAATCACCGATGATGAATTGAGGAAGCTACACAGTCTTCATTTTCATAAGTCATGAATATAATAATATGCATTTAAATTGTGAGGGGCAACCGACAAATTTATATTTTTTCCAAATGATGAAACTATCGTGGTTTATCTATTTCGCTTGATTCTGTTTGTATGTTTACTTATGATTTGAAATAATTTTTATTCACGAATGAAATAAAAAGTTAATTTACCGTAACTGTACAAAAACGTTTTCGAAAATGCTGTTCTCGGTTTAAAAAAATACTTATTGGAAACAAAAAAAATTTCACTGAACATCAAGTTCAATTTCACTGTCTTCTGATATCTTTTCGTGTGGCGACGAAGGAACAAGAAATTCGGTTTTATAATTTATTTATGTTTTTAAACTATTCACCGTCTGACGTACTAACGAAATTAGGCAACCTCAAGAGATAGTAGAGTTTTGACATTAGCCCTGCCTATACGAATTTGTTTGGGGAAATACGGACGTATTGCGATGTTTTCTTTATTTATCATGAGAGGGGAGGGAAATACCCATGAATATTGACTCTTATATGGCCAAGGACTGCTTTTCAGACAACACAGAAACGTTTTTATGCTCTGTATCTTAAGGGGCTTTTCAATTTCTCCTCTCTATTTTCTCATAGGTAATAACTAAGGAGATTGCACGAGCATCATTTTCCGCAACAGTTAACTCTTCCTCGTATTGCTATGATTTGTAATAATACATTATTCCGGAAAATTGTTGGTAAAATAAAGTCATGAAATAAAATTTATTTATAGTTTGGAAGTTGTGAAAGGCAATCAAAAAAAAAGTATTTCGTAAAAGAAACCTTCAAATATATTTTTCTTTGCGCAGCTCCTATAACGTTTCAAAAACAAATTAGAAATTAAAGTAACATTTACAAAAAAATTTCTTGATCATAGTTCGTCCTATTTCTTTGTCGAGTTATTGACAACAATTTTCTAGAGTGAGGTAATACGTCGATTTTATTCTTGGAATAAGAAATGCTTTCTTTATAAAGTAGTTGTACCGATAGGGAATAAAATTTTTAGACAGGAAAAGGTTTTGTAAATGGTTGCAATATTACATTATTATATTGAATACGTAGACTATTGGATGAAATACAATATTTCTATAAAGAAAAGATTCTTTTTGGAAAACGAATTACTATCTAAATCCAGTGATTTTTTTAAATGTTGCAAACAACCTGCGTTAAGTTTTTCAATACTTTTTTGAGGTCTCCGAACATTGTGAAGGCATCTGGTATTAGTCCTGTTCGCCTAGCTATTCGCATACTGATATTGCTTTCTGGGGCTTTGTTTTTGGCCTCACAGAAAATGCAAGACCAAAACCCAAGACTAAGAGTAAATATTCTATGCAAGACAGTAGTAGCAAGAAACAGACCATGCTTGCAATATTTAGAGAAAAGCAAGACACTTGCGAAATCATTTTCATAATGGGGTTCATCCATCAAACAAAACCCTTTAATAGAACCAAATGAAAACTAGATCAGATTTTGTAAATTTATTGATTGATTAATAAATTACCACTAAATGGTATTAACCGTGGACCAGCTCATGGATCTGCCATTCTGGATAAACCACACTGCAAATAATAAGCAGAACCAAATGAAAACTAATTGGGAATTTTTGTCTATTTATTGGTTAAACAATTTCTATATTCATTATTATTTTTGCGTAAATGCAAAATTACTTGTAGTAACCTATATACCGAAAATGAGAAGTACACCCAATCATACAAAATCGATATCAAGACCAGAAAGACCAAGAATTGATGCCGGACACGAGGACCCAGGGCCAAGGTCAACATGACAAAGACCGAGAAAGACTATCATACTCCTTGTCTTGG
Organism: Laupala kohalensis; assembly: GCA_002313205.1. Classification (NCBI taxonomy): domain Eukaryota; kingdom Metazoa; phylum Arthropoda; class Insecta; order Orthoptera; family Trigonidiidae; genus Laupala; species Laupala kohalensis. Next base: position 307,832 of record NNCF01128037.1, read on the forward strand.
TCTAGCGCAGTCCAACTTCTCATAGCCCCCGGGACATTTTCTTTATATTTTCAATGATCGGAGCGGCACGCGACGCGGTTTGGCAGAATGTTATCTCAGGAATAAAAGTAATGGCTCGTATTTATTTATTTGTAACGCGACATTTTTCTCGTCAAGAAATTTATATTATTTCAAGCTGAAAAAATATTAAATAGCATATTTCTTTATTTAAAAAGTATTTTAATGCTTCGTAATATAATAAAATATTCAATATTGTAATACATGTCGGAGTAACTCAGAACACAAATTTTCTATTTTCTCTCACCGGACATGTCACGTCAAATTCTGACAGCATACTTGTAGATTTATAACACACAAATATTCTCCCCCCCCCAAACGTTTGATAAAAAATTTGATGTAAAATGCACTAGAACTCGCGGGTCGCTAGTTGGGCAGCGCTGGTTTAGACTACAGAAAATTAATAGATATAAATTATATCATGTTTCTTCATCATTATGATTCATCAAACCCCCTCCGTGGCTACGGTGTCAGCGTGCTCGCTAGTCACCAAGTCATACGGGTGATCAGCGATTGCTTTGGGAATTGATTCTCGTGTGAGGCGGAGCGTCCTCATTCTCAGGGATGAAAAGCCACAGACGTCTCGCTGTTGAAGTTTGAAGGGCTGATGTTTGTTTGGGAACTGAAGGGTCGGGCAGGGCGCCGAGAATGGGCAGGATGGGTGTCGAAGATCCCAGGGAACGTACCACAATTTGTATTTGTTGTAGACAATATTATCCTTCAGAAACTCAAACTCTGAATACTCTTTTTACTAATACTCTTTAAGATTTGAGACAAAAAAGTTATATTTTCAATTCAAAAACTGTAATCAATTCAAAACTTTTTAGTATTTTACCCATTAATTATGTTTTTATCGTCATGCAGGCGATTGAAACAACTCAAAACGCTTTCCGTTTAAATCTTATTTTAAAGCAAATTTAAAAATAAAAATTATTTTTCCAACCTAACGCAGTTCTCAAGTGGTCATGTTAGATAAATTATGTTATGTTGAATGAAAATGGGAAACGGGATCGAGATGCGAACTCGGGACCTTTAGCTTAACGCGCTGATGCACTGGCGGTAGAGTTCACCGCAATTTTAGAGATTTCTGCATGTTTGGTCATTTTAGGTAGAGATTGGCCGTCTGTTATATATTTGCATTGGATTTCAAATCAAATTAAAAAAACTAGCGACTAGAAGGAACATGAGGTCACAGCACAACCTAGTCGATTCGCTAGTCTTGTAAATTGATGAAGTAAAACAAACGCTGTAGATTTCCAGACTAATACGATTCAATCAACTTCCTAAACCTTTTACTTAGATTTTTCTCCGCGAACACATGAAGCCGAACTGAAATCGTAATTTATGCTGGTGTCAATAATTAAGACACAACACGCTCTATACTATTTTTACACTTTAGGAAAGTAAACACTAACTTTACTCTCCGAAATCAAGCCAGAGATCGTATGATCTACTCGGATCAAAGTGTCTAAAAAAACGAAGAAAGAAAGATTCGAAAAACCCATTAGTTTAGCAGGGATTTAGTTACAGAGATTTGTGCCGAGATTCCGTGCCAAGGTTGAGAACATAAAAAAATATTACTATTACGAATAATAAGAAATAGTAATAATAATAATAAATTTATTGTCAAAAAACAGTACAAACTGCGTATGACCACGTGGAGGACAATAAACTAATTTACTTTCCGGAAGCAAGCAAGGGACCATCCCATCAATTCCGATCAAGGGCCTTAAGGCAGAGGCGGATTCAAAAAAATTCAGCATGAGTTCCTAGATAAGACAAAAAGTTACGTGCGAGTAGAAACTGTTCCTTGGAGTATTGCAAGTAAAGGTTCTATAACAACAACGGCGTTATAATGTACAAAAGAAATTTAACAGTTGAATTTATTTAGTGCGTCAAATATTAACAAGAATAAAAAAAATGAGGAGATAATAAAAACTCATATTGATTTGTATTATTGCAATCCGTATATTCTTTAGCAATAATTGAATAAATAATATTTACTGTCAAAAAGAGGAAGTTGCCAACTGCGTACGACCACGTCGGGAATTAATGATTAAAAGAAATTATTTAATAAATACGTTTTGTTATGGAATTTTTATTTCAAAATGAATTGTAGATATTATGTCCATTAAAAATTTGATATTAATAATAGCAAAAGTATTAAATGACATACCCGGTTATGGAAAATCCGACACTATGCTGGACAAAACCCGGACTAGGATGGGGCTGCGGGAATAATGTACTCAACCGTTTTAATGTAGCGGACAGTTAGGAATAAACTATTTAAAATAAAAAGGATAAAAAACAACATAAATGAAAAGAGGAATTGAATTATTATATAACGTACTATAACAATGATGATGAAGTATAAGAGGAATTAACATCACCTACATCATCCGAAATCATTTGGAAAACAACCTTTTTTTGGGAACATAATAGAATATTTAATTAACATTAGAGTAGCAATGTTGCCGTGGATTCTAATCTCATCTCGTGGAATATCCTCGACGTGGAAACACGGCGAATCCCCGTCGGAGAGTTTGAGTGTGTGTGACGCTACAGCGAACGCGTAAGTTCGCAAACCCAGTGTTCCGAAACAAAGGGCTCCACAGAGGAGACACAATGGCGGGGCGCAAAGCACGCGCCGCGGTATGCGAAGTGCCACCGCGCAGATTTATGCCCTTCGCACAACAGCGCCCTCTGCCGTGCTCGCAGCGTTGGCGCGGAACTCGTGGCGTGATGAGATCGCTTCTCTTGAAGACTCTCAGCACTCGTGAGAGCGCGATCAACTCATTATGTTCTCAAGTTATCGAGAGTTTGGACACGAAAAATAACACAGATGGCGGACTCTAGGGGTGTTTCAGGACAGCCACCTCCATTATTTTAGAACGAAAACCCCACACTCGTTAAGACTTGGATTGTCGTTTGATTTTAAAATCATACTTTGATAGCACTTACATATACTTTACGGGTGTACCAACACTACAGTAACCAGAAAGAGACTACAGTAAAATGAATTTCGTTGAAAGAAAATTTAAAAAAATTAAGATAACTTCGATAATTTAAGCAATGTATTTTTATAAATAGGAATGTTAATTTTGTGTTACACTACAAAGGATAAAAAATGAGTATTTTAAGAACAAGCTCTTCTAGAGGTGTTTTGTCGAGTTTGGTGGTTGTGAATAGAACGTATAAGTTGCAAATATCACTAAGTTGAGTAATATACGACGTAGGGGGAATCAATTGGGTAGGTTGGCAGTTCTTCCAAATTTGGTAACTTTTCAGGTGGCAGCTACACTATAGGAGAAATCCAATTATCCGGATCATGAAGATGTGTCGTTTGCAGAAAAGGCGAAAAAGAGGTTTCATTCGGGACCAGAGATAGCAGAATTTAAAACAAATCATGGGGATACGAATAAATATTTGAAGCGATTCAATATAAAAGGTGATATGTGTAAATGTGGGACAGGGATGTTAACACGAGAACACTGTTCTGGGATTGCATATTTTATGGAGAGGAAAGGGCAATTCTATCTTCGAAAAACGCGAAATACAGAGGTCGCCTCGGAAATGAACTTCAAGATGGAAGGGACATGAGAAAAGTTTCGTGATTATGATTCGTGACTACGTAGATGCCATTAGAGACATGGAAATTGGACGTTAGATCTAATAATGAACATTGTAGATTCGTATATATTTAAATAATGTAAAGGTTGTCGTGGTATGTTCTCTTATNCCGAAAAAAATTCTTTTAAATGCAAAATGACGAAGAAATATAAAAAAATTGAGGAAAGAAACTCACAATATAGAGTTGAAAAACAATTTAATAATATATTAAGTCTGTAGTGATTACAGTTTGACCAATACAGTAAAAAAATAATAGTTCTCTGTACCGTAATAAAAACTTACACAATTCTTCTTTTTAGATCTCAAAATTATTTACTTTAGTTGCTTCACTCGTCTCCGTGCATCGAGCTCATCTCATCGGTCCGGATACTTGACAATCCGGATGATTGGAGTTCTACTATATTAAACACTTGCGTCATATTTTAAATTATGAGCGTAAATAATCGTACTTGAATTATCATTGAAAAAGTTTGTAATACTTGAGAAATTGTTCATTTGTCGGAACAGTTGTGAATCAATCCACTCATGATAAAGAAAGCAAATAACTTTGAATATAAACAGGCTGGCCAGCAATAAATGTCGACGGGTACCCATTGGTACGGGTCCGTCTGTGGGCCGAAATAGTAGGAACCGTTGGGACGTCATAGGCATGAGTCGGGAAAGATAAAAAAAGAAGAAGAAATGATAGAGATGAGTAAACAAAATCAGGAACTCATCTAATCTGACTAATTTGTTAAAAATAAGATTTTGTTTATATGTCTAATTCGTATGATCTTGAAAGGAGTTTTACACTGTGGGATCTTTCCGTATGAAGCAGAAACATTCAACTTTAAATATTTAATATACTGAGGACGCATTCATTGTTCAACAAAGTAATTATCAGAAATGAAAGAAATATAAAAAATATCTCATCTGGATACTGCATCTGGCAGATACAGGGTAAGTGCCTTTTCAACAAATCTGCAATGTAAATAATTTCAAATCATCTTTAACCTGGAGCAATGTGAAATAATACATTTTCAGAGCGTTACCCACCATTATCGCAATCGCAAAAAAGAAAACAAAACATGGCTGGTTTCTGTATGCTGTAGGAAGGGATCTCGGTATGACGTCAGATCGGCTCCTACTAGTTCGCACGGATTCAGAAAGCAATAGCGCCACATGAAAACCAGGGAAAAGAAGAAACATCTTAGTTCGCAATATAATCTACCAAATAGTAATTAAATACAATTTTCATAATCCTTTTTAAAGCAGCTCAGCTAATATTTTTGTACCAGACAACCTTCTTCAGTGTTTCCTCAAACAAAATATTCTGTTTTTGTCCTGGTGCTCTACGTTTCACGTTTACTCCTTTCGAAAATTCGAATGATGGCGCTAACGAACAAGTCCTCTAGCATTGCCTCATAAATCGTCTCCCAGGGAGCGCTTCTCAGGCTTTATTGCCATTCGAGAGAGCTTTAACGTCGGACGTAAAATTTTTTTTGTTACGTTCGCCGATACGATGCTCGTATCGACACTTATGACGTCACATTTTGATCAACAAAGATTCATCATCATTGTTACATTACTTTTACGTAGAATATCATTTTCATACAATTTATCTCTCGTAATAATTTTATTTTCTTAACTGTTGTAGAGAATTATTGACACAATTTTAGCGAATATTTATTCATTTATTTATTTATTTCGCCTGTGCCGTAAAAAAGCAGTGGCTTCATATTGTTTTCTTTCTTACTCGTTCGTCTGCCATCCTTGAAAATCGTTGTCCTTTTCGACAATTCGGGCATTGATCGAATTCCCGAATTTACTCCGTACCATAACCCCGCTTTCATACCCTCTAATGAGAATATGCGGTATGGAAACACTCTAATTAATTCAAATCTCCCGGAGCTGGTAAAAGAAGCGCATGTTCTCATCGGTACAAGAAATATCATTGTTCATATTCGCTTTCCCACACCACTTTGTAATTTGACTAATCGAATGAAATGTTTACTTCGTATTAAGAGATTAATTTTAATATTTTGTTTGTGTGGTTTCCTTTCGCCTCAATTCTTTGAGACATGGGAGCCTATCGGACGTGTCTTCAACGCCATCTACTCCGTCTGCTATACCGCCGAATGTGCTTCATGCTGAAAGAACTTAAAATAGAAATGGCTACTACAACCAATCATCATCGCATTTACATCGAACTGGTTTTACGCAGATTCCTAAAGAGTAAATTAAAACGCACAAAACAAATTAATATAAAAATCGTAGGTTGTTGGTCTCCTGTTAATTTAACTGTAATTTCTCGGGATCAGACTACAACTGAAAACGTAAAAATTGTCCTCGAAACTTGCCATCGCTTCGATGTATTGAGTATAATCCCCGGGGCTACATGCGTGTTACGTTGCACAATCAGGTTGTATGCGTTGATCTGTGCTTGGAGGATGAGTAAGAAATTTCAAAATTAGTAATTATGAACGAGGTATTTAAAATTATGCGATTGATACATTTTTTTGTGATTTGTGTAAAAATTGTTTCTAATTTTCTTCTAAAGGTCTTTTTTGTTTGTACATATTTTTTTCAATACTTGGTGTGTATTTTCATGTTAGTTCGAAGAGAATTCTAATATTTGAAAATTTGTGATCTAATCGCAAGAAATTAGACAATGATATAAGATGCCTTTGCAACCAGCATCGAACAGTGCAAGCACTTTGACAAGAGTCGGTGTACAAACTGTTCGGATTAAAAGCAATTCGGCGCTAAACAATTTTATAATAATTCGACACGAATACTTCGCTGTATCATACCACGCGCCGTGGAAGTGCAGATCAGTTTTAACGTTGTGTGACTGTTAATGTCTTTTGTATATTGAAGGAAGCCAATCGCCATGACGTGTTTCATTACAATCACGGATCTTTCATCCCTGAATTTTCGGCATAAAACCAGAACATTCTTCAAGTGAATTTAAAGTTATGGCGAAACTGGGATTGCTTTCACATTCTGTTCCTTTTCAGAATTTAATTGAAAAACTGAACGGGACGAGTTCGAGAAATGAGATGGTTCCCGAATGTCGACGGAAAGAACTAAAAGTGTTTTATCTCATTTTGTGTTCACTTTGTGGGGAGAAATTCGGGGTTTACGAGTCGCTTTCATTTTAATCTACTAGTGAACCATCCAATGATAGAACGAAGTTAAATTATTTTACTATTGTACCGATTATTAAACATTGATGATATATTTATTTCAGCAGACTAAAACTATGGGGAATAAACTAATTGAATGTTTGTAACATATATGAACAGAATAAGTGATAACATATTGTAGGGAATGTACCCAGAAAAAATGGAAGTATTGTTGAGGAAGATTAATAAGAAGATGCACAATGTTATACATGCACGCACAAAACCAAAATTCCAGCATACATTTTATCTTATTCAGTATGAGTTTGTACTTCAGTATAAGTTTTCTAGTTAATCGTCTGAATTTTGCATTTTTTGTTGCGTTTTTCTTCAGCACACTCATAGAGTTGAACTATTTTCACTTAAAATTATAGGTTTAATAATAATGAGTAACGTCGAACAGATATCATATTACGTCTTCACGGTAATATTTTGAACTTTTCGTGCACCTGATTATCATTATGGAATCTTTCTTGGCCGGATTTCAGTACTCTAGGCTGACGAAATCCGTTTAAGTCCTGTAAAAATTTCCAACAAATATTGGTCATCCTTTTGTACAATTTTGTTCCGTCCAACTCGTTTGTTTTCTTGGTAAAACTGAAAGTCTTAAAGAACAAATGATCACTTTACTTTACTTTAGTAATGATATTTATTTTTCTTCCCCCGGGGGACTTACATCTAGTAAGTACGTGTTTGGTAAACACGGGACCCCGAGCTGAGTTTGNTTTACTTTACTTTAGTAATGATATTTATTTTTCTTCCCCCGGGGGACTTGCGTCTAGTAAGTACGTGTTTGGCAAACACGGGACCCCGAGCTGAGTTTGCCATTAAGTCCACTTACTTGTGAAGGCTCCTTCCTTTCTCTTTCCTGACCTTCCTTGGTCACCTCTTGTTCTTTCGATCCCGACGCTATTAGGGCTAAGGTATCTTTCATTTTCCCCTTCTTCTCTTTCTTCTTTTTTTTAATGATTTAAGTAATGTCTTGAGACATATTGATATTTGAGTTTTGAGTTGTAATTCAGGAGGGTTTTTGGTGGGTGAGGTTGAGTTGTTCGGAGGGTCCCGCGCGCGGGGAGGGTCATGTTGGCTCTCCCTGGTGCGTGGCTGCATTTTCCCTACCTGTACTGTAGTAGACACTGTTGTGTCTGTCTCTTATACACATCTAGATGTGTATAAGAGACAGCACTCTAATNTCGATGTCGACGAGCCTTAAACCCCCACAAAAGAAATTTTTTTTCCAATATAATTGATCTTTTATTTGCTAGAATAAAAATGCTGCTTTTTTGTGATAAAATATAGTTAATTTAAGTATAAACACTACGTATGTATTTGATTAGGAATATTACTAAGATATTATAAGATACTGGATAGAATCCTGGAACCTGGAAGTTGATTAACAGCTTCATCCCTAAAAGTTTTATTACAATAAAAGACCCAGTCATTGATTCCTCAACAAATAAAACCTCGTTGATGCATGCTCTTTGCGTTGCATAGCTATCCTTCATGGTAGTTGAAGACATTGCCCCGAAATTTCTGGCGTTCCCTCCTTTTTAATTGTATTAATTACGCCAAGCACACGCTACGCGTGACAATACCGCAACAAACGTGTGTAGCGCCGCGTCAAACAGCACACGTGAGGCGCGCGCGTCGCCGCATTGTCCTCGCAGCATGCAGGGAGGCGCATTCCCTCCACATTCCCCGCCATTCAGCGCCAAGACAAGCCCTTCCCCCTTCCCCCTTCGCCAGCATACGCAACAATAACAAGAAACACGCGCTCACGACGCCGATCGCTGACGCAACAATGTGCTCGACGCGACAATGGCGGCCGCGTTTCGTTGTTGGCTCGGATGGGGCTGCCTTTGAGGGGTAAGTGACGCAGCCGCGGGCTGTTTGTGAGGCGATGAATGTGCGTCTGAGGCCTTATATGTCGGCGGCGCTGTCGAGATGTGTCGGCGATTGTTGCGACCTTGTTGTCGCGCACGGAATGGGGTATGGAGGCTGACGGGGTTGAAATATTCCGCCCTTGTCTCAGACGATGGCTCAGGCGAAGAGGCACTGAATTATCGCATTGTCACGTGTTTTCTTCCTCGAGGGTCGAACCCGGTATCTCAGAACGAGACCGATATTCCTCGCCAACGAAGATTAATTCTACCAATGTTTCAGTCATTTTATTTGAACATCATCAGGTCTATAAAAGACACAACAGTGACTACTACAATCCCTGCATTACAAGAACAATGGCAAAAAAAATTTCACAGTAAACCACTTCATCAAAATCAATATATTTATTTATTTTATGCCTTTTGGCGAGGATCGTACCATGAGGCCTGGTCTTCCCCCTGACCGTTGGACTTGGGTAAGGGAATTGGCAAAGAGAAATTTTGGATTGCCGGGTACTAATGGTACCGAACAGATATTTGTCTGGAGTAAGTGAGGGAAACCCCAGTTGAAAAGCCACCTCATTCGACCGAGCAGGTTTTGAACCAACGCTCTACCGCTCAGCGGGACCGCGCAAATGAAGGCCCTACCACTCAATCACCACAGTTGGTGATATATAACAGGCTACAAACTCTTAAAATATACAACAATATTATACCTTGTTAAATTTATCTACATAGTTCTACATTATCTATTATCCATGTAGCAGCCATATTGGCATAAACATCATATACCACCACATCTTCATATTAAAATGGGCCAGTGTGCATTATCAACCTGTATATATATATAACTATATGCTATCACACCTGAACAAATATTTTTCTCTGGTTTATGTTGATGGGATGGTTCTTTCCAGTGCTGTTTGTGTGTCGATATACGTGTATACGGTTGAAGTGAGGGATTCTGGTGTCGGGAAGTATCGATAGATTAACTCCCATCGATAGATATCCACCGCACCATAAAAATACATGAATCCGGTAGGACAGAGCTACTCTTTCATCTGTAAGTGCTTGTCGTTCGGAATTTGGAACATTGTTGTTTGTGGAATAGATTAAGCGTTGTTGTGACTTACCAACCAGTTACCAGCGACTCCACTTTTCTATAATTGGGAACGGTCGAGTGAGCACCGGATAACATTTTCACAGAAGAAAAGCGCTGGTTCTTCCGACCTGACTTCTGGACAGTGATGGTATGTGCAAACTGGACTATCGACCGTCGATGAATCAGTCAGACACCCTCTCACAGTTTAATCGGTTGGTCGTAGCAGCTAATAATCGGTCGAAATTGCTAGTTCGTAAACTGCACTTAGATTGGTTACCGAGAAATTCCACTTATGGTTAATTCAACTGAACGACCTTTTTACTCACAATTTTTTTTACAACGTATCGACTCTTTAAGTTCACTTCATTAAATACAATAATAATAATAATAAAGTAATTTCCACTTTTGTTCTTAATGCATAGAGAAAAAAAAGTCTCTGTATTCTAAACTTCGACTTCCCTCAAAACTTTTTTATGTTTATGAAATAATCGTAATCAGTTGACTTAATTCACTTAATTGTATCAGTCAAAGGTTAGAAAGATGCATCTTTAAGACGTAAAATTCCTGTTAAATTGACGTTATGGTGAGACAAACACTAATTCGCTACAACTCAACATGTTACGTAAAGCAACAAATCAAACTCTGGATGTATTTGGTTGTCCGACGTAAATGCACGCTAGTGGTAGGACAGAGGAACATAAAGCGCCACCTGTGAGACAATTTGTGATACAATTATACGGAACGCGTACCTAAGTGAAAAAAGTGATGAGATGTGGTGTAGTACAATTTAAAAGTCCACTTATAGACCTCAACGAGGTGCTTGCCTCTCCAAAACCTCATTCAAATCCTGTCATTAGATTTGATTCTTCAGAACAGCAACCGCGACTGGATCCTTGCCATGTAATTTCCCGACCGCTACCCGGAGGGGGTGGTTATGCGGCGTTCACACCCTCTGCTGGCGCTCGTTCTCCAAGGGGTGACTCCCTCCCTTCGGAGAGGGTGAAGATTACGTCATATTGTTTGCGGCGATTTGCACGCAATTCTCGCGTCGTCTGTTTCATGACCCCTACTCCCCCTCAAATCGGAGGGGGTTTGTGAAGAGAGAATAATGTTTGCAAACATTTATTACATTACTCTGCCAGACACATCTTCCTATTAGGGAATTTCTTAATTCGATCTTTCATCAATGTGCCGAGAATAAAAAAAAGAGAAGACCGTTCGGGAAGAAGTTTCGAGTTTTACCTCGTCTCTTGTTGAAAGAATTTTGTACAATCCCGAAGACCTTAGAGTTTCTGATAATCCAAAATTGTAGAATGGACTCTGAGAGATATTAATTTTAGTCACATTTTCTGCAGTTATCCACGCTGGAGATATGTATTTTCCTCGTATACCTACGACTGAATGAAAGAAAAATTTGAATCTACGAAAAGGTATCAAAACTAATATAATATAAGGCGAGTCAATAAAAGCGGGTACCTCAAATATCTCCTATGTAAGCAAAGATACGGAAGTGCTGTTTTAAGACAACACAATCATGCAAGTTAAGACGAATCTCGGGGCTTATCGCTTGACGTATTCAAATGATTTGCGACTTTTTATCTGCATAGCTATATTGAATTTTAAATAGAACTCAATACTTTTGCATATACAAACAAAAGTCTATCAGAATAATTCAAAGGTAAAACACGTTGAATTTTTAATGGCTAACAACAGATATACACTAAAGCAAATAATTGCCTAACATGAAGCATTATATTATACCTTATTGCCTTATGTGTGCGCGAGGTCCTCAGGCGCTGCGCGTAAAACGCCTCTTTTCCTGCTCCGAATATTGAACATTGAAGCGTTCGCCACGCAATACCACGGTTCTTATTCGCTCAAATTCAAGAAATGTTATAACCTTGTACTTTTCTTCTCGTGAGCTTTGAATAAAAAAATATAAATAAATAAATTTATTGTAAAAAAACAGTACAAACTGCGTATGACCACGTGGAGGACAATAAACTAATTTACTCTCCGGAACCAAGCAAGGGACGTATTCCATCAATTCCGATCAAGGGCCCTAAGGCAGAAGCGGATTCAAAAATTTCAGCAAAAGTTCCTAGATAAGAAAAAATGTTAGATGCGAGTTATAATACTAATAGAATGTCAATATGTTTGTAATTTAACGCAAAAAATCTACATGTGAAAGTTATTATCGAACTATAGATTATTCTGAGTATAGTGTTTAAAAATCATAAGAATTGAAATAACACTAAATTCACGATTTATTATTACAATAAACACGCCCCTAGACAAAGCCTAGAGAACCTGCATAAGAAATCCGCCTCTACCCGAAGGATAACCGGAGCAAAACCCGGGCCAGGATGGGGTTACAGAATTAATGTACATAACCGTGCCAAGTTGAGTACACATAAAACTAAATTAATATGAGCCATACGGCAACACAACCATGCAAGAAAATAGTTTTTGAAATTGTTATAAGTTATTTAAAAAGTGCTACAGCAATGGTGTGATAAAGTTCAAGACGGATTTAACTTTTATTAAAATCAATAAATTCTTTTACAGTGTAGAAGCACTGGTGCAGGAGGTAGTTTTTAACTGCTGATTTGAACAGATTCAATTTCATAATATCTTTCATATTCTTGGGCAGGGAATTATACAGAACGATTCCCGAATGATACGGTCCGTTTTGACAAAGAGTAGTTGACACTCTAGGGCGATGAATATTATTACTATTACCAGTGTTGTGTTCGTGAACGAGACTGTTTCGTATGAAGCAAGGGTGGCACTTCAGTAATTCGGTCATTAATCATTAAAATACTATAGTTCAATTTAAAATCAATGAAATAATATCTCTGCAGCTAATAAAGTTCCAAATCATTTTATATGTCAAATGATTCACCCTAGACCTTGTCTTCTCTTTTTTCGTTTATGGAGTATTTGAGGTGGTCATTTTTATTGAATCATTCTATGTATTGTTACAGAAAACATTGAAGAAGGTCTATATAATTCTTTAGTTCCAAAATAGAAGAAGGATCATTAATCCTTAACTGCTGGCTTCTTAACCGGAATGTCTATTATGTTGGAGTATCCACTTGATAGCCCCAACCTCGGACCTACATAATAATTTGTTACTACTTTGTTGCGCAAGAAACATATTTTTCGCTCTTGCCGTTTCCGAGAAACAATGAATTCTCCAGCCTAAGTCTTAAGCTGGAGTAGCAACACATTTTGTTCAAGCGTAACATATCAGCAACAAATTATTCCGCAAACAGCATTTCGATATCCCTATTTGTTCCAGTGATAGATGTGGATACTCCAAAACGACAAATATATTTCTCGCCTTTTGCCTACTAAAATATTGATCGAGTAGACAATACCGTTTTATTATTTAATTGTAATTTGAACATCCTCTGTCAACACCTCACCTATAATCATTCTTTGATTTTCTTGTCTGCATCTCAGTCTCGCTTTGGTGATATTTATCTTGGTCGATGGAGTCAAGATCATTATGCACATTGAGATAACAAGAGACACAACCACATATGTAAGGGAATGTAAAAGTAAAATAACAATTCTAATGTTTTTGAGATACTCCTTTTCAGAAAAAAAGGTCAATGATAGTGATACGGAAAGACACAAATTAGAGGGAATTTTATGTGAATTTCTAACTGTAATCTTTCGAATCGTAAGAAGTTGCAGTTTATGGAGAAAGATAAAATCCAACGGCAACTAGACGCTCTGATTCGTCATCTCTCTCCTTGTGTAACCCCTTCACTCCGGAGAGTGTCACAAGGGGTTCGCGTGTTGACGGAGCAAACGTTTATTCCGATCCCATATGGTGGCTTAGGGTGACGGTCAGTGGGGTGTAGGGGAGGGGGATGAGAGTGAAAATTCCAGGGGGAGAAAGGGGTATCCAGTGGTGAGAGTGAATTGAGAGATACTAGACATACGGTCGAATTAGGGCGAATCTTTTCCGTTCCCCTCGATTTGCTTCCTTCTTGTGTCGCCTTCTGCCGAAGCGCGCGTCGTGAATGCGGAAGCGTTGGAGTGTGTGGAGAAAAAAAAGCTTTGAATGGTATTATCGTGTGTCCGGTTCAATTAGGTTACAAGCGATTAGTTTGCTTGTTTCGTTTTGTTCGTCTCGGTGGGAAAGGATTTGTGTTACAGTCTGCGCATTGTGCAAGTGGTGACTAATATTATGGCGGAAAATTTGTTTGTGATGTGGGAAAGCAACTGCAGTAGTTTTGGGAGAGGGCAGTTACAAACTGCGTATCTCTACGTGAGGGGAGGGTAATAATAATTTTCTCTCGGGAAACAAGTAAGAACCATTGCTTCAAGAATCCAAAGACCTTAGTCGATTTAATACTTCTAAAAGAAGTTATGTTACTAATATGTCCAATCATTTGTTGTGTTTCGTTTTTTTTTAAAAATAAATCGTAGTGATCCAAAATTACTTCATTAATGATAGCAAAATTATTGGAGACATTCTTCGAGCATAAATCTGTCTTCCCGAAGAAAAATCAGGGACATGATGGAACTAAGATGAGTATTAACGAACAATATGTTGAAATCGACTTCATTGCTACTATATTACATTTTCTTTGTCATCTCTCCAGCACACTCTTTATAAACACTTTATTAATTCCGTAAAAAATGACCGATATATGTATAAATTATATATATATATATATATATATATATATATATAATATATCATATTACAATAATATAATATTTATTTAACTGCAAATTGCCAGATCTTGCCCGGTGTCAGAATATAAGATATTACATCTGAATACACAAAAACACATATTACAGAGAACTGAAATTAAAAATTGTTAAATATATAATTAAAATATATCATTAGATTACTATTAAAATATTAAATTTAAAACATTTCACGTTGAAAACAATAAAAGAAATTACTAATTGCACATTTTACGGCGGATGACACGAACATTTGAATTACCCCCTTAGTGCGCTTCACATTTCCCTTTCCTTCCTTCCTTCCTTCCTTCCTTCCTTCCTTCCTTCCTTTCTTCCTTTCTTCCTTTCTTCCTTCCTTTCTAACTCGCGCAATTCCCTTCTTATCACTTCACTTCACTATCACTATTTAAAAAATCACTTCACTTCTTTATTAAAAATTAAAAAATCATCTTCTTTACGTTATACCTTCTTTACCTTTGAGAAATTAATCACAGATCAATTTTGTCCATCAACAAAAATCATCGTTATGGAATTATGGGTTTATTTTGTTTTTGTTTTGAAAGTTTTTTATTTATGTTTGTAAAGTCTATTGTTCATTAATGGACACCTTCGAATTAATGGGAGCCAGAAAGGAAAATGAACGGAGACTTGCCAGATGATTTTATATTATTTTGAGTGATTTCAAAAACATTTTTTTTACAGAACTCATTACTGCCAATGAAGCAAGTTTGCACTCCTATGGAGACAAAACAGCTATCCGAGGAGTGATCCCACTTTGTCTAGCTCTGTCTTCTCGCTCAACGAGATTCGTATCTCAAAAATCTACAAAAAAGGCAGGTCCTGGCAACCATCAATTTGGTTTCGAAAGGCGGACTTTCTGCTAAATGGCCGAACAATAAATGCCGATATTATGCAAACTTGGTCACGAAATGAACGGAGAAATTAAAGGTAAAATTCGTGGGAAATTGCAAAGAGACTTTCTCTTTGATCGAAAGGTTGCATCACAATATGAAGAAGATACAATGCTGTAGTAACAGAACTAGCCAATTTTTATCACCAAATGTCTTTGCCAATAGGTGAATTTTTTAGAAATTGGAGATCTTCATGAATTATAAAGAATGTCAAGCCAAGAATTTCAACTCCGGACAAAAATATTGTCATAATTTTTGAACGGGCAGATACTTTTATGAACGTCCGATCCAGGCCGTAGCTGGACATCTGGCATTCTGGCATTCTGCCATTCTGGCATTCATGTTTTCGTCTCAAAAATACCAATCTTGATTCATCTACTTTTCTAGTGCTGTTATCTAGCGGTGTTTCCTCGCTTCAATTTTATATCAAAGAGTCTGTCTTAACATGGGTTCATGTTCGAAAACAGATAATTAACAACACATCACGTCTCGTCCATTCCACCAAAGAGTTCATGGAGCAAACAATTCCTGTTCCTTACATTGGATGGAAAAGTTATCTATTGAAAGGCTCCCACAATGCGAGCCGAACAAGGTACGCGTGTGTCCTGAATGGTAACAATGCTTAGAAAAGATCATCGAAGTTGAGATTGGATACAAGGAAATGGCCGGTGTTGCCCAGGACCTTTTCATCCACGTCGGCCTTTGTACAGGGACGCATTCCGAGGCGGACATACGTGGACTTGTTTATCGGAAGGCGATATTGGGGATGTCCTGTTGGCGGGCGAAAGGAATAATCGATCTTATTTCTATTGTCTTCGGAAACATTGGATTTTTCCCTGCAGGTTCATGCGGACATCTGAAGGGTTGAGATGGAAATGTATTGTAGCTTTTGCATCAAAATAGAGTCTCTCTTTGCGTGTAAGGAATCTTAAATAAAATGCGTGTGTTTGAAAAATTTCCCTCTGACAAACTCGCCCAAAACTTGAAAAACACGCAGAAAAAAATTATCTGTAAAATCCTTCCATTAATCAGCAAAGTCAAAGAGGACGAACCTAGTAGATCTTTTTTTCAAAATTTAACACGTTCTCTGTAGAATTTACATTTATCAGTATCAGATGAATTACACAAAATAGGGGTCATAAGTAATATAGGCAAATCAATATAAACACCTGAATTAACCCGAAATTAGAAGAGAAATTTGAATCTGAGAGGGGCATTACTGGACATTTGAAATTTAAAACAATCCACGTATAAGGCATGTAGAGAAATCTTTAGGTAAAATTCCTTGTTCAGCTAGGATGATGTGGTGTTCGAAGGATCATAAGTGTACAGGTAAATTACAGAAAATGAAGGTAGATGAGATGTGGTTGAACAATAGATATGCGAAGAAAACAGTTTAATGACATGAAACGTGAATAAAACAAGAAATAATTAGGTGATACAAATACCAAAATAGAAATGAGGCGCTGCGATAGTGTTGAGCGCTATAAGATGTGGGTTGAACAGTTGGAGTGCAGTTCGCGGTCAAGACGATGCTGCGGTGTGTGGAGCGGGTTTGACCGTGAAATCTCGCGGACTGGTTGCGTGGGTTACGTTCACGGTTTCCTGGGGGACTGCGATGAGCGTGGTTAGAATATGTGACCGTAACATGGCGAGGCTGCCAGACGATGGAAGTGATGTGAAGATGATGACTCGTCGGATGACTTGTTGCAAGTGAGCGAGTGTCCCCATGTCGGGGCTCGCTTCGGAGAAGCGCGCTGTTCGCGCGCTGGCGCCAGATGAGAAGTGATGTCTCGTTTAGTTACTTGCAGCCAGTGAGAGAGAGCCCACATGTCGTGGATAGCTTTGGTTGCGCGCTGTCAGAGTGATCGATCAGTCAATCGATAGCTGGATGTTGTGACGTCACAGGTTGACCGTATCGATTGTACGTAGTGCATTTGGGTAGCAAGTAATACCATTGTAAATTGTTCAGGCGGGGAGAGACAATGTAGTCTCGTGGATTCCATGACGATAACAGATTCTTTTGTGAATTATGTAGTACTACGTCCTTCCATTGTTTTTCATTCTTTTTTTTAACTCAAAGGCGTAAGTTTTGAAAAAACGTATGAGATTTGCAGAAATTATTCATGGAAGCTTTAGAATCGAGAGATGTCACTCAATTGGCATAAAGAACATATAGTTTACAGATTGATTTCTTGTCTAATGTTCAGATATTTAAAAAATGTCTGAACAAGGCATAAAAATTAAAAAAATATTATTTTGCATTGTTAAACAAACATACAAAAATTATATCAACTTTCAATGAAATATTGATACTGGAAATCGATACATTTTACCCCACAGTGGGTTTTAAAACTCCTGTCAACGAGTCTAGATTTTTTAGCTCATTCTACCCGGCATTGCCCAGAGTTCTTATATAATATTCTAAATTCATTCGCTAGTTTTTCCATACTTCTCTACTTTCATGGTATTAAATTTTCACTTTTCTTACAAAAATTAAATATCGCGAAGAAAACCTAAAAAATACATTTTTCAGCATTGTAAGCTTATATGTACGTACTCAGAAATTATTTTAAAATTCAGAAAGAAGGAAAATAAACTTTACACAAAAGCTAAATAATCAAAGCGCATAGACAAGACCTCTGAATTCCTCGATTTTTAATTACACTTTTAGTTAATTTTTCTTGAAAACTATGTTTTTCGCAACCTTTATATAATTTTGCTTCTACGATTCGGTCACTTAGATCATAAGTTCAGTGAATTGTCCTCCGCCTGACGTAACGCAATCGAAATCAAGCGGACACAATGTTAAGCTTCATAGTCAACAGTGATGCGAGCGAAGATTTACATCCACTGCTTAGCAGTCAATTTTAATTGTTTTTCCGCTCTTTTAATTCATTAGTATTAACCATTCTTCGCTTTTTTTTGTTGTTGCAATAACCCATAAAGGGAGTCCTTTGAAATTGAAATTCATTTCATCTGTTACTTTTTCCCATTTCCGCGCAACAGGCGTTTCAAATAATACAACTTTATTGGTATAGATTACAGTTGAATACACAACAAACTCTCTTTTGGACATAGAAAAATACGAATTGGGGAATCAAAAATTGAAAAATCTTTGTATTTAAACTGCGAGATAAAGAAGAATATATATCAGGATTTGCGGATATTACTTACAAAAATGTATGAAAAGGATATATATNTCATGTATTGAAAATTTTGGAAGTTATGATATAAATGTAGTTTCATAGTTTCCATTAATTCGAATTATGAATTGAATTGAAATATTATTCGAATTGAAATATCAATTAGAGAATTTTTTATCTTCCAGAATTAGAGATTTCTACCGTAAAATAATGAGAAGGATAAAGTTGAAATCACGCGTATTTATCGCGAAACAACTTGAATTAATCAATTAGATTTTCGGAGTACACGCTGTTTTAATTCGCTCGCGGAAACCACAACTCTGTGGAGTAGGAAAGAGGTATTGTTCCGTGGCATAACGTGCTTCCTTTTTTCCGCAATATTAACAAGTTTCCTCCTCCTGACTGCAACGTGATGATGCCTCGCATGAAAGACCGAATCAAGACGAACGAATCAACATAGAACGTAATTCCCCGTTCACTTACTCGCTCCGTTTCTTCTCAAAAGATCCATTTCAACCGCAAAAGTACTCCAGCCCTTTTCCGTTGCACAAGCAGCATTTACATGCTGTATACACGCAACGCACTCACAGGCCAAGATGTTTTTAATTTTTTATTTTTATTTGCTTACATCTCTGCGAAAACGGGCTCTATGGCAGCAAGCAGTTGACTTAAGGGTGAAGCACCGACTATTAACGCGAGCATCGTGTTCTAAACCGAGCAGATTTTTTTCTCTTGTTTTTCCGCTCTTCTCGTGTTGTGGAACTGGTTTTCCAGGAACGTGCGGCGAAGTCATTCCGGAGCTCTTGACTCTAAAGTGCAGATGACCGCTAAATACGGGTACTTGAGCGGGGAGGGAGAAGGAAAAGGGTTTGATGAATAACAGGCGGATGGTGGAACACGAGAGCGGATGGATAGAGACGCATCAAGCCTTTTGTGGAGGGACAAGCGTATCCTCCTCTGATGCTTCACAATCATAGTCGTGGACACTTAGCAAACGAAACGAATACAAGGTCATTCACACTAGCGCTCCAAGTTAGTCCAATCACAGAGAAGTATAATTGTTTTCTATGTCTCTACCTGACCCGGATTTTACTCCAATTTTCCTCCGGGTAGTTGCGGATTTTCCTTGGACAGGAAAATCATTAACACCTTTGTTTTATTAATCTCGAACTTTTGCTGTACAATTATCTACAATTTACTTTGGAATAATAAATGGATAACAGAACGAATTTATTTAATAATTTCTTCTATTANTCTTGATCGGAATTGATGGGATGGTCCCTTGTTTTTCTGGGGAGAAACTTTATTGTCCTCCACGTGGTGTTACGCAGTTTGCAACTTTGTAACAATAAAGTTTAGTTTTGATAATAAAGTTTATTTATAAAGGAGGTTTTTGAGGGAAGGTCAAAATTTCTTCAATTAATTAATATATTATACAGCTAACGTTTCGAGAAATTTATTTTGCCCTCAGCGCTTGTACTTCAATACTCAATCTAACATCTTGAACATATAATTCTCCTCTCTTCTCTACACATTTCCTCAATTAATTTATTTTCTTCTACCACGAACCCGTTACAAGCAAATCTTTCAATGTTAGATTGAGTATTGAAGTACAAGCGCTGAGGGCAAAATAAATTTCTCGAAACGTTGGCTGTATAATATATTAATTAATTGAAGAAATTTTGACCTTCCCTNGTCAAGAACGAAAATGGTGTAATTGTTTTCTTAATTTTAGCACTACTTGAAATTGAATGTAACCTATATTCTGTATGGAAGTACAAATGTTTACATTTATGTAGCTAGCCAATGGTATTTTCCTGAGTAATATGACTACTTTCCCCATATCTTCTAGTTGTACGCATGATTCATTCGGTTTCATATTTAGCAGCAACAATTTAAACTTCAGAACAGTTATGAATATTACCTGGATTTTATGCAATGGATCATGACGTAACTCACGTACAATTCCCTACGAATTTATTTATTCTTAATTATTTACCATATGAGTCTGTGATTTCATTTGTCTAGAATCAAGAAGTCAATTGTTCCATCGTTTTAAAATATACGAGAGTCTAGTTCCGTCTTTTCTTGATGCAATTCAATCGTCAACACACCGTTCGCTTCAAACCCGGTCGAGGTTGACGGATTTTTAGGGGTTTTTATGAAAAATCCACACACGGCATGTAGTATGGTTAAACTGCATGTAAAAGATCCCTTGAACATCATTTGATTCTCGCCAAAAAATGCACCCACTACCAG
>NNCF01128038.1:0-39077 GCA_002313205.1 Laupala kohalensis
TAGGAAAGACCACGGAGAAAACGTCGCCAACAGGGTGGTAGAGGTACCCCCTGAAGTATTTCGGCTGAGTATGAGAAAAGGCCGCCTATATGCGGGTTGGCTCTCATACAAGGTAGTAGAATTTTTGCGTCCATCGCGCTGCTACAATTGTCAGCGATACGGCCATTCTTCTCGGTTCTGCCGACAGAATGCCCCAACGTGTGGACATTGTGCGGAGGAAGGGCACGATTATAGAAACTGCCCGAAGNAGGCAAGGAATGCCCGGCATTCAAGCGTGCGATCAAGCGTGAGGGAGAACTTACTGATTATGGATCTTAAGTTTCTTCAACTCAATGCGCAGCGATCACAAAGCGTTATGAGTGAGCTGGCACAATATGTGACAGCTTCAGGGATCGACCTTGTCCTGTTATCGGAGCCGTACACACAGTGCGACTCTACAGCTGGGCTCGGCGGCAAGTACCGCATAGTGGAGAGCACAGGGTCACAACCTGGAGCGGCCATAATCGCGACCAATCAAGAGCTATTTCCTCTCAAAGTGTTACAATATTGCTCAAAAAACTTCGCTGTGTGTGCTCTCGCGTACGAGGGTGGGGAGATATATCGACCTACTTCGAGTATGGAGTCGACACGAAGGAGCATATTGATGAACTGCGGAGGATCGTGACGGGACTGAGTGGCAAGAAACTGATCATTGGCGGGGACTTTAACGCCAGAAGTGAGGTATGGGGGGATCGTCTGACAGATGACAGGGGGGAGATGGTGGAGGAATTTATTTCCAGAAACCAGCTCCACCTCTTGAACCACGACGAATCACCACCCACTTTCTTCAAGGGTGATAAATGTTCTCACATTGATCTAACTCTGGCTCCGGATTACGTCATAAGAGCGACGACGGACTGGCACGTGTTTACAACAGCAACTAACAGTGATCATAACGCGATCCGCTTTAACCTGGGAATGAAGGTACGTCCACCGGAGATGATTCCTAGGAAACATTTCAATACGTCCAAGGCAGACTGGGGACGATTCACGAGCATATTAAGTGATGAGTTAAAAACGGTCTCGCCCGAGGACAATCCCGAAATCGCTTCCCAGCGATTGACTGAAGCCATCTCGGCGGCCGCAATCGGTTCCATTCCGTATAGAATGACCGGCGGCAAAAAGGGTACGCCTTGGTGGAATCGGGACTTGAATGATTCCAAGCGAACAGTCGGAGCCCTGCGGAAGCAACTACAAAGGGCTAAACGGAGAGGGGAGGATTTATCCGAACCTAGGCTCAAATATGCGGAAGCTAGGAATAAACACCTGGCGGCCGTAAGGAAATCGAAAAGGGACAAATGGAGAGAATTCGTGGAGGAAGCAACGCGGGTAAACCCTTGGGGGGTGCCTTATCAGCTAGCTTCCGATAAACTGCGTACTCCTCAATTGTTAAGCACTTTATCCAATAATGGTCCAGATGGAGGCACTCTCGGAATGGAGGCAACCGCGCGACATCTTCTGGAAGTCTTACTACCGGATGACGATCATTCGGGAGACACGGAGACTCACACGATAGAGAGACTTGAGGCCTTGCAAAAGTGGGGAGCTGTAGACAAGGAGTCCCTTACTCCGATCACTGAGGATGAACTGGATAAGACTCTTCGGGCGCTCAAGCCCCGAAAAGCCCCTGGACAGGACAAACTCACATCAGAGATAATTAAGGAGGCCTTGCAAGGGACTTGTAAGAGCAAGTACCTACAGATCCTTAACAGATGCTTGGCGGAAGGAATCTTCCCTTGTGCATGGAAGAAGGCTTTAGTCGTAGTACTAAAGAAGAGTCCCGAAAAACCAGATGATGAAGCAAGGTCCTACAGATCGATATGTCTACTCCCGGTCCTAGGAAAGGTCCTAGATAAGATATGTACAGAGAGAATATCGACGTATGTAGAGTCTAACAATCTGTTCTCCCAGAGTCAATACGGTTTCAGACCGGGGCGGAGTACGGACGATGCTATGGCATCCCTGCTGGGTTCGATAGAGGACTGTCAGACACGTACCAAGTACTGTTTGGTGATCTTCGCGGACATACAGGGGGCGTTCGACAATTCATGGTGGCCGGGAATCCTGAGACTAATGAGAGAAATGAAGATTGATCCGTTTATATACAAGTTGTACAGTAACTACCTGTCAGAAAGAGAAGTTTCTCTCCCAGTGGGGGAAACATCATACTCCAAATTCCTGAACAGAGGTTGCCCGCAAGGTTCCAATAGTGGACCGGTACTCTGGAATCTCGTCATCAACGAAGTCCTACAAGACCTAGAAGATGCGGGGGCCCAGGTGACGGCGTACGCGGACGACTTAGCCATCACAGTTGGTGGCGACAGTCGGAAACAACTTGAAGTTGAGGCGCAAAAGTACCTAGATATCGTAATACGGTGGTGTGAGAGGGCAAAGATGACCCTGTCTTCTAAGAAGACAGAGTTTATGATGTTTGGGAAACAACTCGATTCAGAGAGACAGCCTATCATCAGGATCTGTGGTACGAAGCTGCGCAGTAGCGACGAAATCAGATACTTAGGCTTGTATTTGGACAAGAAGCTAACATTCCTCCCTCATGCGAAGAAGGTCACTGCGAAAGGTCGCAAACTCTTCTTCAAGTTGAGAAGGATCTGCAAAGCTGAGTACAATATCCCTACGAACACAATCCGAACGATTTATCGAGGAGCGTTTCTTCCGATAGTCACCTATGCGGCTTCGGCCTGGGGGCACCGAGTCGACCATTCACATATAAAGCGTGCGCTTCTTTCGGCCCAAAGAGGACCTATGCAAGGAATCACTCGAGCGTCGAGACTAACAGCGACGGGAGCACTTCAGGTACTCAGCGGCTGCATGCCACTAGACCTGGAGGTTCGCTTCCGAAGCCACCTGTACCATCTCCGCAAGGGGAAGCAGGTAGTCATAGGCACCGAGTCCTTCACTAGGGAGACTATGGGAGCGAAGGGTAAGATAAGAGCCGCGCTTGTGATAGACTGGCAAACCCGATGGAATGACGATGAATACGGGAGGGATACCTTTAGGTTCATACCGAACGTGGAATTTGTCAGGAGGCATGCGTGGTTCAAGCCAAGTCCGGTGATAGTGCGAACTATTACTGGGTACGGCTCGTACAATGCAAAAAGGTATGACCGTGGTTTGATAAAAGCACCCCAATGTAAATGCGACCAATCAACACCGGAAACGGTGGTTCATGCCTTAGCAGAGTGCCCCTTTTACCGAGAGGAGCGCTCTAATTACCTCAAAAGGTCGAATAAGAAGCTGACTGGCGACGACCTAAGCAGTCTGATTGGCACAGCTCAGGAGCTCCACTCTCTTGGTGCCTTCATGACTGCGGTGTAAGACAAAAGGAGGCTGATATATGACACCTAGGAATTGACGGAAGTGACGCATCCTCTAGTGATTCTCGCTCAGTCTCGCCATTACGAGGATTAATGATACGATAAGTCAATTCCTATTGACGAAAAGCTAAGACGATAAGGAGATGAAAATGACACAAGCATATGGCCAAGGGCAAAGATATGTTGAAGTGTGACGTTATATTATATTATATTATATATTAATATGCTGTATTCACTATTAATAAGCTGTATTTATTATTAATAAGTTTATGCAGTTATATAAAAGCATAATAATAGTAGAAACCGCCCGCCTCCCCGTGGCTAGGGACGGGAACGTCTCCTCTTCACGAGGAACGGCTAAGTGGCGGCACACACAACACCTGCACTCAAACTCACGAACATGATCTTTAAGCCGGATCAATAAGATAAGAGACTGTATTACTTCTGAGTAATACAAAATAGAATAAGATATGGCTTCAAAAGACGCTGTGCGACCAAGTCCTGGTAAGTAGCTCATTATTGAGCTAAGGTACGGGACGTGTTAAACACAAAAATACACATGAACAAATACTAGAGCGACAGCAGTGGTCGCGAGAACAGTCACTTCGAGAGCGACGGCAGTGGTCGCCGGAACGGTGGCGATCTTAGATGATTACGAGTGGCGAACGGTACGGGACCATAGCGTGAGGACGGGCGGGACGCCGTTATAGCGCATGGCAGCTCAGGGTTATGAGTTGGTACGGCTAGACGCTGATGCACCGCGTCACCTGCCGACCACGCAGAGTCTGCTCTGTTACACCGTTGTTGGAGCGACTCGAGCAAAGACGTTCGAAGCATATTGTATTTTGTAGGTTGTAGACGCAATATTTTCTGTGTTCTCTACAGAATGTTAATAAATGGTTCTATTTGTTACGAATGTATCGAATCTTCCATCGAGCAACTAACCAACATGATCGGCTGTTTTCTTATATATTATGAAATCTAGGTAGGAAAGTTCGACCTGGCTAGCAGCTCTAGGATTGGGGCCCGGGAGTCATTCGTAACCCCTAAGAAATATTATTCCATTTTTTGCATGTGTAGTTGAGACTGGAACGTGCATCTCAATTAATAGGGCCCGAGCAAGGGTCCACTTGAGCAAGGAATGCACGCTTCAAAAGATACATCTCAATTANTATATATATATATATATATATATATATATATATATATATATATATATATATATATATATATATATATCACCCTTGCATGATCCCTTGCTTGTTTCCGGAGAGAAACATAGTTTATTACCCCCCCCACGTGATCATACAGTTTGCAACTGTTTTTTGACAAACTTTATTTATTTCACCGAGACAGAAAAAATGTAATCTTGGAATTATTTCTGCGCGTAATTTGACTACGTTCTCTCTTCTATAAACCAAATGGTATATCAAAATCGTAGAATTTTCATAATTTTTGTTACTCGAGCAACACGAAGTAACACCACCTTTCCTGGGATTGAAAACAGTAAAAATTAAAAACTATAAACCAACTGTATTCTCCTATTCGTTGCTTTATATTTTTTACGGCAGTAGTTTTTGAACCTTGACATCATTAGTAATTCTCGGTTCGAGCCTACACCTCTCAGCAATGCTAGAGCACTCGGCCATTTTTCAGATCCATTGCTTTGGATTTGTGTTGTGAAGGGAAGATTACTCTTGGACTATGATGTTAGTTTTCTCAAAAGATATGAAAAAGTTATCGAGATATGTTTTACCTTTAATTCTGATATGCATAATGAGACTTGTCAATAATATTCGTTATCTTAAACTTTTATTTAGAAACACTCGTGATTTTTGTATGACCTGCCAGTACATACTTCGCTTCCTGCTATTCTCTAGTGTAGTTTCTTCCGTGTCTCTAGTCAAAGTTTCCTCATCAACCTCCTTCACTTCGTCGTTTCTCTTCCCTTCCCACCCAGTCAGCAACTCTTCTTTTTTGTCGCTCTTCTCGCGGTGTCCCGAGCGCCGACGGCATTTTGACCTTTAAATAATGAATGAATGTTGCGGGTTCTATTTTAATGGGGAGCACCGGAAGGAAAACGCGGAGATATTTTCATGTTAGTTGAGCGACGCGCGGGAGGTTGCGGAATTGGGGAAATGGAAGATGGAGATGAGTGAGATGATGCGCCAATGAAAAGGATAGAACGGAAGGAGAGGAAGGCAGCAACGTGATGAAGTTGAGAGGAGAACGAGGAGTAATAAAAACTCACAAGAGCTACACAAAAACAAAATAACGTAGTGACAAAGCATAATGACGTATTAAATATGTGGTTGGTACATTTTTCCAGTTTCGTAATGTCTCAGATTCCAGAAAATGCTCTTCGTGATGCATTATTTCTAATGGAGGCTCGACTCCATGGTTGGGAAAGAGCACAGAGGCAACGCTCCACAGCCTATCTTCCCTATCCCGCGGTCGCTCCATGAGTTGCCCGGAAAGCGGTGGATTGAAAGGATGAATGAGTGAAGGGGGGAGGATTAATGGTAAGGGAAACGGGATTGCCTTGGAAAAAATTGGCTATAGATAAAAAAGTATGTAAGCGCACAAAGGTATAACACCTATACTGCATGGAGAAATTCAAATGTGTATTTCAATTGGCAGTGTCAGGTTCACGATATTAATCACATTCTTAAAATAACTTAAAAAAAACAACAAACTCATAAGTTTTACTTTTATTTTAAAACTTAGAATTGCGGGTGCCCCTTCCTGAAATTCGAGCCTTGGCAATCCAGAACAGATGAGAAAGCATTTTCTCATTACATTCATCTAACTGTTCCCTCCCTTTTGTACATTACCCTTACATGATCGCAGAACCGGTGTCGAATAATAAGAGCGGCTGAGACGAATTTAGTGAAAAATATCGCAACATCTCTCCTACATGTTTCTGTAAAATATAGAGACATGTCTTCGGTATACAATAGTAAATATTTTAATTAAAAATTAGAAAAGGGTGCATTGAGAGTAGAAAACATGAAACAAAAGTCCCGTGTTCGGTCACTAGCCATATTTTGAAGCACCGGCCATATTTGAGTCAAAGATGAGCGGAAGTATGAGAGCCGCTTTCATTACTGAGAGTTTTAATTCTTATGCAATTCCCAGCAAAACATACAAATATAGTCACTAAATGTAATATTGAATTATTGAAAAGTAATAGTAACAGTATTATTTATTGTAATTCAACATTGCTTCAAAAGTTTATGAAACAAAAACGTTGAGTTAATTATATGACCTTAGGAAAATCCAATTTAATGTTAAATCATTTCGTTTTGATTGAATTGGTGAAAATTTTTAATTTCCCTTTTTATTGTCTCTTGAAATTTCGAATATAGTATGTGCTGGTTTTAAATTTCTGGTCTGTCAATCTACGCAGCTCCACCCTGTCGCTTCAATCCTGCCTTTGGGATGGCCATCCTTTTCAGTCAGACCGGTTAAACGATCCCGGTGTGAAAGAATTATATGGATCCATGGTTTTCAATGGGCAGTGTCAGATTGCCACGACGCCAGCTTCCGCAATGCAAAGCTCGGATTCAAAATGAAGCACATGTAGCGAAGTGTACGCACTCCGCCTGTAGGTTGCGTTACGTTTGTGCCATGTGCTTTAGTTGGAGTCGAAATGTTTGACTGGACTTCAATCTAGCCAGTGCATCTACGAGAGATCTCTTCTGCAGGATGAGCAATTATCAGACTACTGTGGCACTTTGAGACGTAGTGATTCGTCCATAGATATTTTCATGATTTTCAGATCCGTGAAAGAATTATTCATAAAATTTTGTGTTATTTCATTTAAAACCACGATACGTTTAACTAATATGTATTTTACATTGATCATTACATACTCATCAAAATCAATCCATTTTACTGGGAAAATCTTGTATTTGATTTTGATATTGATGTCATTGGTTTATGAAAGAAACTATGAATTCGAAGACTTTCCGAACATTAATTAGGTGTAGGCATAATGAAGCAAAGATAAGTTGCCGGCGAGTGCAAGTTATTGAACCCACATTTGGTCATGAGTATGTGAGGGAAACGCCAGAAAATCTCACCCAGTTCGGCCATTCGGGATACCGAACCCGCACCTTCCCACTCAGCAGAATGTGTAATTATACAATGTAATACTGTATATTTTTACAGTTGGTTGATTACAGTATCTTATAATCTTCTCTCCTCATGTTTTCTTTTATACTAATTTAATTCGTAATACCGTTTCAGGAATAAAACTGATAAATATGGTTGTCAATCTAACGGACAAAAACTGTTACAAAATCAAGGAATATCAATGGAGCAATCTCTTCCAATTATAAGAGAATTACCAACTTCCCCTAGTGTTACGACATTTACATTATAATCCGCTCCGTTCATCTGAGCCATTTTTAGACAACAGCTTATTGTTGAACTGTTTATTTCTCGCTCCGATTTGGTAGTTAACTGTTTCGAATAGGTACAGTTCCTTGTATTTAATATGTACGTCAATCATTTCAATACCTCTTTGTGCTCTAAACAAATATAGTACTGCTGAGTTAAGTGCAACAAGTCTTTTCTTTCGTCTCTCCAACCTCACATTGAACGGAATCTATCGTCGACAGCATAGTAGTCATCATCTACGTCAGTATTAACATATGGCTCGACTAATACCATAGTACTAACATTGATAATAATAATTGTTTACTTTATAAAGGGAAAAAATTCTTAGAAATGAAGAATTCATAGAAACATTCTATTGCTCAAAAAGGAAAATTTTGAAATACAATTTAAATAACTAGTTTTGAACATAGAATCATTGATAAAACTAAAATGAGTATGAATGATTTGATTTTGACTTGTTTTCTGTGATACAATATTTTGGTGAATGATCCAGAGTTACCTCTTTGCAGAAGGATAAGTGGCAAGTGCAGCGAATGGTGGTCGGCAGATGACCTACCTTCCGACTCGTGGCTGAGAGATGGAGAATACGATTAGTTCTCGAAAGGGTTGTGTAGAGCAACAACAGCGAAATTGGAAAATTGGTGTGTTGTTAAGAAAAAAAGTTGTGCGAAGTTGGTGAGATGAAAGGCACACGTTTTTATTTCTGTACTGCCTTTGCTTCACTTGTTCCCTGTGAAGTCAGTTCACATTTCAAGACTTTTTAAAACTAAACTTAAAATGTTTGAAACTCAGTGTATAATAAGCCTACTGCTCATGAAAAAATCATGAGAAATAATACTTTACAGGGAAAAGTTTATCATTTCACCGCACTTTAAATAATATATATTTTTTGTCTAACGTGTGTATTTCTGCTTAACATGAAGGTTGGCAAAGTCATATTTTATAATACACGTCGCCCTTAATCTGCACCCACCCGGAATAACTTTACTTATATTTTCTGCCATCTTTCATAATTCCGGAATCTTTACGGCCTCTGTCAGCTTGTAACTGCGTCATATATAAAAGAAAACGGGTTGTTTCTCTAGAAATGTTCTTTTTAAAAAGTGAAACATGTATCATATTGTCCATCATTAGATTAAGCCTTACTTATCACCTTTCCCGTTTCCATAAATTTTCATAGAAGTTTTCGAGGAAAATTTATTTTGTGGGTTGAAAATGTATCGTCTCAAGCGGAGACTCAAATACAGGAATAACTTAAATTTTAATTTTTATATACTTAGAGCAAATTATACTTACGATCTTATTATTTGTAAATGTATTCTTCAATTTTTAATAACGTTTGATAAAAGAGTGGTCCGCTCAAGGACTAGATTTATATCACTTCAATTTCGGATAGAATGGACAAGTTGTACAATGTACATGCAATAAACAATTACCACGAATTATTTTCAGAGAGTTTTTAGCATACGGTACTTTTGCATACGAATGCTCTTTTTACATATTCAACATCAAATACGAAGGGTACTAAGAAAGTTTTGCAATATGATGTAACAACGAGCCGCAGGTGGCTGCGTGATGCTGTGTGCTGAGACATATTCATACTTGTACAATAGCCGTAGCGCCATGTCTATGCGCTCAGTTGTTAATTAGCAGTGATAGTTTAAGTGCTCGGTATGGCATTGTGGTCACGAAGTGAGATACGGGTAGTTTTGTGGAGTAATTTCGCGTGTGGTTTAAACGAAGACCAGTGCTTAGAAGAAATGACGGTCGCGCTAGGTGATGTTTGTCCACATCGTACAACTATATTCAGGTACATGACAAAGGATAGACATCAGTTGCTCATATTCGTCGACTACAAAGGAGCTTTTGACTTAGTTAATTGGGAACTAGTTCTGGAAGAACTCCGTAAGAAAGGCGTGAAAGAAAAAACAATGGATTTGCTCTGTGACTACCTTAGAGATAGGTATGTCATGTTCAAAATAGGGTGAACGTTGAATCGAGAATTATTTAAAAGCTGTCTACAAGGAAGTAATTTTGGGTCGCTCTTGTGGAACGTACTGATGAATGTGGTACTTGAACGATTAGACCAGGAAAACATTACTTATACAGCATATGTCGATGATTTGGCGGTACACGTAAATTGGAAGTGTAGAAAAGAACTTGAGAACAGGAATGAGGAAACGTTGACAAAATTGTTACAATACAGTACATAGGTTTATTTAGAAATATCACGGGACAAAACTGTTGGAATGGTGTTGGGGCTACGAAAAACAGAGACAGAACGAAATCCGATAGAGTGCGTAGGAAACTGGAGACTGAAAATTGAAGATGAAATAAAATACCTGGGGGTGATCATCGATAATAGATTAACATACACTAAGCATGTAAATTATCTGCGTTCAAACATAACAAATCTGATATATGGCCTAAAGGGTGTAGGTATGAGCAAACAGAATATCCCATAACATCAGCTAAACCAGTTATGTAGGGGGGGGGGTATTGCAACCTATGCTAACACATGGCAGTGTCCTTTGGGGTAATAGGGCAAAGAAGACACATTTTGCAAGGACACTCTCAAGTATTCAACGACTCAGCCAAATCTATTAGTTTGGTGGCTACAGAAGAATAGCAATGAAGTCAGTGCTTGTGCTACTTGGCCACTTACCACTTGATTTACAAATCGATAAGCATATGTTACGCTACCACATGCGTCGAGACAAGAAGGTAACTGTAAATGGGGAACAATATAGCAGACAGACTAGTGGTGGCGAAGAAGAATAAGTGAAATAATGTGGCAAACCTGGCAAATACTGTGGGAACGAGCCACAGAAGGAAGAGATTTGTATCGTTTCTTACCAGAGGTTATGTTCAAGGGGAAGAGCAAGAAATGATTCACACCAGGAAGCTGACCCTTCTATCTACTACTCCACTATGGTAAATATCAAAGACGGATCATTTTGCAGTAATTATCAAAACCCACGTGTGACAACACAAACGGAGAGAAATAATAAAAATAAATTTTACATTCCGATTAAGAGTTTAAAGTAATGAACTGAAACATGTCCCAAACATCCCAATCCTGCGCAATTGTAATCTTAGTGGCAAATCAACCAATTTCGTAGCTCATTGTTGTGTGATAGTGGCATTTATTATCTTTGTATTAATGATCAATTATAGTGATATAATTAAGACTATTTATTAACACAATGTTCCAGATATCGAATTATTATTTATCGCAATGGAATGTTTTCCGAAATACTTATGGAATCATTAAAAAGTCAGTGTCTTCTTCATGTAATATAAGTAAATTTGGAAGTGTTCAGTTACGGTTCTCTATTTTTGGCAAAAGGGTAGAATTTTTGTAAATTTATGAAGACTATACCAGAGAATGGCAACATATATAAATCTACGTCAATATTGTTTTATTATGTGACAGTCGACTAATTGATTATTGCAGAAATTACTGTTAAATGATTATAAAGCTATAGTTTATAAAATGATTTAATAACAATTATTATTATTATTATTATTATCACTTATTCTGGATAATTCAAACGTTTTTTTTATTTAACTAGTTAAGTGTTACTTCTTGGTTCTTGAAGAACACTCTATGTTTGCTAAACTGAACATGTGAATGCTGTTGACATAATATTGCTTCATTAGCTGTATAAGTTATAAATAAGTGCAAGGAAATTCAGCCAGCATAATTTTTGAATAATCCAAAAAACGCTTTGGTTTTGAGTTAGGAGATCCACTTTCCATATTTTTCACCTCATGTCATGTATTTTGTAATATAGACTCTCAACTGCAGACATGTATGAGCACTCACAAAATATTTTACCGTCCTGGACGGATGAGTTATGTCGGTCACTAAATCACAAATTTCACAACAATTTTGAAAATGGCTATACTGTACTATTACTGTGTCACTGGACACGTGTTTTATGTTTGTGTCCCTGTCCTGCTACGCAAATACACGAGCCCAAAAATGAATAATGGCGCGAACTGAGCACCGTCGGGAGACGAACTCAGGACTTTTTAAACCTTTTAAAATCAGTAAAAGTATTTCGTATTCTGTTAATATGGACATAATCTCATTATTTCGTGCAATTCAGCATACCAGAATTTCTCATGAATATGTACGAACATAACAAAATGAATTAACATTTGAAGTAGATTTGCCAGTAAAAATGAAGTTCGGTATTTTACCAAAAAAATAAATCAGTGAAATCATACAACACAAGAGTGTCATCTGTCAATGCCTTTGTCTTTCTTAGTTGACTGTATTTTATGTTTATATATAATGTAACTTTAAGAGAGAACTATTCTACTTATAAAGCATCTACTTGCAGTAGTAATTTAAGAAAAGTTTAAATTGATTACTGTTTCAATGAATTATCTTTAATTTACATGGTTTGTTGTATTAATAGTGCATTGTCATGGTAATGTTACTTAGATACATTTTATGTAATGTTATGTAGTATTATGTATTTCCAATTTTATTCTTTAACAGTATGACGTACTCAAACTTTATATGCAATATTTTGTAGTTTAATTATTCATATTAATATTTGCATATTGACTTCTTCATACTGATTTGTATACCTCGTATTCTAACAAATATGTATTGATTCAGAGCCCGTACGTCCGTCGCAGACCTGTAACTTCCTTCAGGGAGCTTGGATGCGTCTGTCAAGCCGCGGAGTCATTTGCACATTAAACAAAAAAAAATCGTTTTTTATGTCAAAACTAATATGCTTCCGGTGTGTGACTTTGTCGGCAGTAACCTCCGAGGTAGGTGCATGTTCAATCTACGAATCATCTTCACATTTGGCCATGTACAGAAATTTTAGGTGAAATTCCTTGTACATGTAGGATGAGGTAATGAGGTTCGAAGGACCAGAACTGTACAGTCAATTGCAGAAAATGAGGAAGGTAGATGAGGTGTGGTTTAACCCTGAACATGCCAACATAACAGTTTAATGACATGAAACATGAATAAAACAAGAGCTAATGGGATGATACAAATATCAAAATAGAAATGTAGATAAGGTGTTGCGATAGTGTTAAGCGCTATATGATGCGGGTTCATGTAGTTGATGATTTTGAGTTGATGCAGTTGAGGTCGAGGCAAAATGTGCTCACAGCTCGGCACGTGGCGATTCAATCCAGAGCTTATCTCATGATGCATGGCGTACCGTTGCTCACGAGAGGTGCTGTTGCTGGTTGCAAAAAATTTCCCCAGCTGTCTCCTTGTAGAAGCTGCAGAGAAAGTCGACGGCTTGCGCGCCGAATGATAAGTGTATTATGACACATTTTATGTTGACTTCTCGGACGAGTTTTGCCGAGTGTCCACATGTCGTGGCTGGCAGATGAGGAGATGACGATGAGATGTCGTGATGACCGGTGAGTGATAGCAAGTGAGCGAGTGACCCCAAGTCGGGGCTCGCTTCGGGGAAGCGCGCTGTTCACGCTCTGGCGCCAGGTGAGAAGTGATGATGACTCGTCGAGAGGATTGCAGTAAGTGAGGCCGGTCGCTCGTCGGAGGCTACCTCGTAGCGGCGATGGACTCGCACGCTAGCTCTGGTTCACTGGATCGATTGATAGCAAGACGTCACCGACCGACCGTGTATCGATTGCCCATCTTACTCGTCATGACAGGCTATTTGACGCTGTTCTGGCGGGAATAAAGTTCATAGAAACCCAAATCGAGATGTCACTCAATTGGCACGAAGAACATCTAGTCCACAGATCGTTCACTTGGCTGATGGTACGATATGTAAAAAATGTCTGAACAGGCCACTTGATCTGCTTTTGCTCGTTTCCGTACTTACGCCACGCGCCGTATTCGGAATGGTTTTTCCTGTCAAATCCACATGCATGCGCCTCCTACGTACATTCTTTGTGGCGTAAACGAATCATTCTTCTTAAATACAACGGACTCCGGGAATGTTTGTGTGAAAGAGTGATCTTAGAACCCGTAGGCGTACGACTCACGGCGCTGGATGCACCGTTCCCGTGGTCGACCCCCCGGCTCCATTCTGCAGACTCCGTCCACATACCGGCACTAGAATAATGCGAAGCCATTTCGGCAACGGGCTTCGAAAGTCATCTTGCGTGCATTTAGTGACACGGATCGCGAACCGTATAAGGGAACTACGCCCATAGCTTTACTATACTCTGAGACCTATCCTCCCATGTGAACGGATGTCTATATTTTATAAACAACCGTTGTGCGACAACAGGTCGCAAGGGTAGTGAGAAATCCTCAAGCGGACCAACTGAAACCTGATAGAACTCCGTTCCTGGGGAAAGCTACCCTGTGTCGACTTGTTCGGTGAGATAACTAGACATGAAAATAAACATTCTTCCTAGATTCACTATTGTCATTTATTGTCCCCTTCAGGTAATTTTTCTCTTTGTTTTCAGCTTATGGTATTTCTCAGACATGTATATATGAAAAGAATATTTTTCGTCTTATAAATAGACGTTCATCAATTTAATGATGTATGCGATCCGTGGTTTCAATGTTGTTTCAATGAGATTACAAGTAACAGAAAAATCCTATCGTGAATAATAATCTATTGAAAGATACGATAAATCGTGATAATATAGGGGAAGAATACTTCATTGGAAATATTTAAGGAATTCGTAGTTACGAAATATTCTTTAGGACTTCACGATATCATTTCGATTGCCATTGCCAGAAGAAATTTATTTTATATGAAGCTTGAGTTCTCCATTTCTCGTGGAAGGTCTATTTAATCCCTGAATGTTTGAATCCTTAGGTGTCCTGGCCAGACAATTAAAACTGAAATTAAAAAAACGTTTATTCTTCGCGCATTCTGTAAACTTGAACGGATGAAGTACTCGTAAAAAAATTAGGTATTAGCGTCATAAATGGGGTGAAGAGAAATAACGTTCATATCACTTTCGATTCCTTCACACCACAAATCGGATTTTGAGTTTGGTTTGATTGGCAACATCCACACATTGAAGATATGAACTTTCTGAAGTAAGGTACACACAACTCCTAACAATTTATGAAATAGATGTTCTACAACGGTAAAGCATCATACGTCAATATAAACATCAAGTGAATAAGAAACTCACGTCGCCTTTTTCTGTCTCATATTCCTTCGTGACATGATTAATTATCTATTGTTAGTAATACAATAATCTCTTTGGAACAATATCTTTTTACTGTTTTGTCACAAACGTTGAATTACCTTTGTAAATGTATTAGACTGATTGCAAGTACCAATAATCGTAACCAACATTCCAGAAATTTTAAACAAAAAAACATCTTTTAGAATTTATTGTCCTTTTTCAAACGTAAAGATAGTTAGTTTATTCAGTGAAGCTTAATTAATAAATAGTATTGTTCAGACTACCATTTTCCAAAATACATCAAGTTCTGATTTTCGATATTCTGAATGCAGAAAAAGTAAAATTCTTTAGAAGCATTTCCAAGGATAGGAAAATGATGATAAACTTACAGAGGCTACTCTTAGGTTAGGCACATACATCGAACTTACAGTTGTACACTACTGATAACATAAAAGAGCCCATTTATTTTTCTAAGTCCCACGCTCTGACCAGTTTTGGATCTGTTAGGTTTGCAACGCCTCCCTCCTCTCGCTTCACCTTCGACAGGGGAAGTTTCGTTCGACCAATCGTAGGTCTATTTGAAACGGCGCACATATTTGGAAGACTAATATTACCGCTGGTAAATCGTAATGAGATACAATGTTTCATTACACCGCTATTAAAGAAATATTTTGTATTTTTTTATTATACACATTTTGGACTCCTATGCAAAGCTAAGTGGATTAGAACTCGGGAAGATCTCTACATACTTTCTTCCTAGCGGGCAGTTACTTAACCACTGTACCACTGTGCCCGAGTAGAAAATTATTATTCTATTTTCCTTATTCTCTCGGAATAATTATATAATTTTTACACACAACAATTCTTTGAAATAAAAATATATTTGGCATATCTTTTAAAGGTTATTATTATTATCACCAAATAATAATTATTAATTATCTTGTTTATTCTATCGTGTCAAAAACTGTCATATTGTAACAAAAATTTGAAGATTTCATCCTCCGTACATCGAAACTTAGCATGACATACAAATACGAATACTGTTAGTTTAAATTATTAAACTAACAGTTGTGATTAATCGCGACAAATACTGTTAGTTTAAAATCAATGAATGCATACAACTTTTTCTAAACTAAATACTGTGCTCCAAATGAATAAGATAATAAAAAGAGAAGTCACAAAAACAAATTTACTCCACAACTACAAAAAATATTTCATATCTCCATTTGCTTATGTAACTTACAAATATATTAAATCTTAAACAACAGGCAACAGGCAATTCAAGAAAAAAAGAATGTCATTCATTGTCGAACCGACTAAAACACGCAGGCTTGAGTGGCTATTTATTTGTTCGAATTTTTCAACAGACATTAAAAGTGTAATTGGCTGAGAACACTAAAGCACTGCTATGATTGTTCTGTCACCACAAGGTGGGTTTGAATCCTAGTGAGACTTGTGAACTGATTTTTGAAAATGGTTTATACCACAATTGAGCTCGTAATATCTGTTTGGGAGCTGTAATGAACGAAACCTCAATTCATGCTCTCACATTACTTAGGAAAATCTTAAAACATACGCTGAGCAATTGTCAATTTGGCAACGTAGCATTACAACATACATGGCAAAGTGGCAGGCCAAAGTTCACCTTAGCAAAGTTGCCGACGAGACGACAAAGTTTCTATAAAATAATTTCTATTCATATTCTCTTTAAGTTTCGATATTTTAGTTTCTTCATGTGTAAATGAAAGTGTTCAATGATATATTTTACGAGGAATTTAGAAAAGTTCTTCAAAATTTCAATAAACATGTGCAAAAAAATTTTATTGAATTTAATAGCAAATAATTTATATTTAAAGAAAAAATGATACCAAAAGAAATTCACGAGTTCGTAATTATACCCCAAGTGTTAAAACTTTATTTTAATAAAAATATTGAGTAGGAAGCGGGTCTAATATATATCCAAACCATGTTTTCAATAAATATTTATTCATATAGCATCTAGATTTACAACATTATACATTAGGAGAAAAGTATTTACTAAAGAAAAAGGTATATTCTCTATTAATTATGCAATTTTATTATAAACAATCAATTATTTTATTTTTTGTTAAACAGTCTATTGCAATTTAATCGTGCGTGGTCAATGTTGTGATGCTAGTTTAGAATCATCTTCAGGGTCCCTGTATTCTTATTTTGTATTTTTTCTATTTACACTACATTATTGTAGATAAATTTTTTTTTACAAACATTAAAAAGGAAAAAAGAAAACCCTAGATGTTGTGAAGGTTTAGCCTTTCAGATTCATAATGCATATTACACTAACATAAAACTAAAATGTATTCCTCTCTGCGAGTTTCATTAGAAATCTCTTCGTTGTTCCTGCTCTATCATTTGACAATCAAATATAAAAGTTTCTTCTATTTGTTAAACGAAATTACGTGTCATTGGCGCCTTCGTCGTTTGTCCGAGAGGAAAATTTCAGCGATCTAAATTTCTAATTTTACAGCCAGTAAAAAGTAGAACGCCATTAAAATATTATGCATAAGTAACATAAATATTACAATGAAAAAACATATTTCGTATAATATCCCATATTTGTTGAACACTTTCTGAAAATATGAAATTCTCTGTTGAATTGACGGCAAAATGTTACGTTAATTGGAGAAGATTTCTAGATTTAAAATAACAAGTCCTTAGAATATGACACTGAATCAGGAATACGGGGAACTACAAGTTACAATAACTTAACATATAAAACTAAATACGACCTTGTTAACTGCCTCGCTCGATTTAAATTTACTGTAAATATTATACTGAATGTCTGACTAATACGTTTATCTTCACAAATGTAACATCCATGTTGCTTTGTAAAAAGTTATATACCCGCAAAGAATGTTTCTAAATGACAATGTTCGTTCCCTGCTCTGGAAATCAATAAATAATACTGAATATCGATACTAACATTATAAATGAGGAGTGAGTTAAGTATGTAGAATATATAAAGTATTTCAATTGTAAAAAAATTCGTCAACGAGGTTTTCATATTATTGATCTCTGATTATTTTTTTAGGTTGCACGATTACTACCAAATTGTTATATCGTTGATAAATATGTCACTAGAAGATGTAATTTATTTGTTCCTTAAGTAGTTTTATATTATTTATAACTCGAGAATTAAACTTTTGTGTTATTAGTTCATATTTGAGACAAACGTTTTCTATATTTATTTAATTCCTTTTCACATATATGAAAAACTTAAGAGAATCGCAAATTATGTGAAATTACTTTCGACAATACACATCATTTGTAGGCAATGAGATTTGATTTCTTTACTTCACTGTATAAATATAAGAAATTATAGGAATATTTATAAGTAATTTGTGATTCGAATTATACCAATTCCATACGATATCTTGCAATTATATTCAAATTCTGTTAAAAACTATATTTTATCACAGTATTACGCAAACGTTTTTTACAGAAACTCTAATATCTTTTACATTGCCTATGAAGACCTTGCGAGACAACGAATCTCGAGATGTCGTTTAAATATAGAGAATGGTAAAGTTTATTGAAGTCAAGAATATACAGAATATTTTTGTTATAGAAGTCCAAAATGTGTATAATAAAAAAATACAAAATATTTCTTTAATAGCGGTGTAATGAAACATTTTATCTCGTTACGATTTACCAGCGGTACTATTAGTCTTCCAAATATGGGCGCCGTTTCAAATAGACCTACGATTGGTCGAACGAAACTTCCCCTGTCGAAGGGGAAGCAAGAGGAGGGAGGCGTTGCAAACCTAACAGATCCAAAACTGGTCAGAGCGTGGGACTTAGAAAAATAAATGGGCCCTTTTATGTTATCAGTAGTGTACAACAGACCGACTAGTCGGCCGACAGTCGGCCGACAGTCGGCCCACATTTGGATGGTCGGAATGCAATACGTCCGAAACGAACTAGTCGTTCACACGGATTTCGACGAAACCGCTGTAATGTGTGCTTTGCTCTTAAAGTGTCGCACAAGATAACGTTAAAGGGTGCACTGGGTTCATCCACTGTGTAGTAAAAGATTGGTGAAGGAACAGATTTCATCTTTGATATTTTGATTGAATGGAACACCCACGAAAAAATTAAA
Source organism: Laupala kohalensis (assembly GCA_002313205.1). Taxonomy (NCBI): domain Eukaryota; kingdom Metazoa; phylum Arthropoda; class Insecta; order Orthoptera; family Trigonidiidae; genus Laupala; species Laupala kohalensis. The sequence continues at coordinate 19,027 of NNCF01128038.1, forward strand.
TGCAGATGAGTATAAACAGTTTCGACACTTTGTTGACACCACTGACAGCCCCAATAACCGAACATGACAGATATAAAAGAACTCAAATTGTGACCTGTCGAGGGGACCATTTTTGGGAATTTTGTAAAGAAAACGGTTGATTGTTAAAAATCATACCATTATATAATGATACATTGACTGCGAAGGTAAGTCCGTACAACGCTGCACACAACGACACAATTTTCGTCTCTCTAGGACGATGAGTTTCAATATATTGCTGTTTAAAACCTTCAGTGCGCGACATAAATCGGACTATTTAAAGGTATACAACTAACAAGCAAAAAGTCGAAAATATCTGAAAATTTTTATTTTGTAGTGTTTTAGCGGGTACAGTTATAAATAATTACCAAAATTTTGAAAATCTAACATGTTAAGTCGCAAATTATTTTTTATATTTCATATTCAATGGCCCCATGTTAAACTGAAATCTACACTTCTTCCTATGTTTTTTTCATATTTATTTCCGATTTCACTTTTCAAGACTTTAGATAGAGTGAGGGATCTCTTAGATATTTTACCTATAAAATGTTCTTCATTGTCTTCCCTTTCGCTCATCTCTTTTAAAGAGTAGAAACACAAAGCCTCTCCACCACACACATTACTACTTCCAATTCAACCTTTCTTGAAGACAAAGCATCGTCGACTGAACGATTGCACTAGGATGTGTGCTTGTTTCTGTATGCCCAAGGTCGGCCGCGGATTGTTGGATCGGACTGCAGTCGGTGAGCTAATAGTCCGCGTTACGACTCAACTATCGTACAAAAGTCAGCCAACTATCGATGCCGTATGCGCACTCACATTCAAAGCAATGTTGCTCATTTCTTCCACCGATTAGTCGGCCAACAGTTGTACAACTCCAAGTCAGATGTTTGCACTCTGTCTTACATTTAGTTTTCTCATCTTAGGGTGACAGATTCTCATAAACCCTGACGATAACTCCAATATCGAGTGTGCCAACTGTTCATGACGTGTAGTTGAATTCAGCTACTGTAGAAAATTCTTAAAACTTTGGATCATTATTCACATAATACAGTTGGCATCGCCTTTGAAAACTATAATGTCAGCGCTCTCAAACTCTCGGCGTGAGAAACTTGGAGAATTCGAGCGAATTTCCTTTGTCACTTGCCACAATTTGGTGTCATACGTTATGAAAAGATTTCTCGGAAGCGAGCTACGCTACATCCATGGTAGATATGTGTAAATCCTTTTGACACAACTACTCCATATTTAGTATTCTTAGATGAAGTCTTCGGAATTAGAGACAGAAAATAATAACAAGAATGCGAGAAAGTTGTGTACGTCATCCAAGAGCGATATTGATCTCTTGTGGACCTTCCTTAATAATGGATGTTTTATGTTACTTTTAACCTTCATAGAACATGAGGAACCACTATTCATGACTATATTCCTCGCAAATGTGTTTAGGACTGATATAAGTGAATTTCTGAAAGTATGTTTTGCCTAATCTTTTCGGTAAGGTCCTTCCAACTCGTATTTCTAATTAACCGTATTACTGTGGATCCTAATTTGCCCGGATCTACGAGTTGTACAGTAACGGACGACTCCAATGAATAGTGTTAGTTACAAACACGGATACTTTAATACACCATGAGGATCATGTCTGCAAAAGGCGGGGAAAACACAGCGAACGCTGTCACAAGATACCCACATGCGCTACTTGATTCACTAAGAGGCTATTCGACCCCTATTTAAATTAATTGACCTGTAGTTGTTTCTTTGTTTAATCGCGAATTTTGTGCGATTGCTTCAAGTAGAAGCCATCACTTACGTCAGAACGAGACTCGTCTTATTATTGTAAAATAATTACTTCTTTAGAAAGACTTCCGTTAGTGTAAATGTTTTTAACAAGAATATCTTTGAAAACTGTTTGTACGCAATCTAAAAATACGTTTTCTGCGACAAAGAAAGTTAACTCGTCGGTTTCAAATAAATATAATTTTAAAGGTTTTATCTTATATCTCTGCAATATGTAGATGCACCATTAAATTAAATAATCCATCGTTAAATTTTGAATGTTATATATCGGTAGGAAATGGTATGATAGGTAGTGTTGTCAAAGAGCACTATATTAACAAAAATCTCTTATTTTTTTTAAACTTTACGAAGATCAGTAAATATTGACAAAGCGTTACACATATTGAAAATGATGAACAAAATTGATGATTTTGGCGGTTTATGCCAATTACAAAAATTTTAGAAGTGGCTTCTAATGAAAAGCAAAACTTGTCAAGAAATCTGTAACAGAACAGGTAAACTTCAAATATTTCATGAGAATGATGCCTGATATTTTGCATATTTAATTAACAATAAATTTTGCATAAGAATGCATTAATTGTTGAACCTACTGGACAAAAATATATTCACGGCTTGACATCATAAAGTAGTTGCGCACCAAACACGCAATTATATTTTTGCGAGGCTATATGTAGTATAACTTTTACTATTTAATATAATAAAAGTCAATTATGAATTAATTATGAACGAGTTAGGAAAAAATTCAAAAATTGACAATCTATAACCATGAGATAATAAATAAAAAGAAATTTAAGCTTTCTATATTTTCTTTTTTTATTTAATTTCAAAAAATTTTGTTCTTTTTTTATTTACTTTTCAAGAAAATATAGGTTTAATTTTTGAATTCAAGTAAATTAATTTTTCTAAATTTCTTTTCAAAAATATCAATGCTTTTGTTCTGAAACGTTTTCGCTAAAATTCATCGTCATAAAATGCAAAATATATGAAAATGCTTTCGCAAATTTATTTCAATGTATTTAAAACAGTTTTAATACTAATTACTATTATTTTCATATCAATTAAGAATAACAATTTAAAATTAAATATTATATTTTACATAAATAAATAAATGAATAAACTGGTTGTTGGGAATGATGAGACTGAATATTGACATATCAAGATTTGTCAGTAGATCACGTGCATTTTGTATTCGTCTGTAACCCCATCCCAATCTCGTATCTTTTCATTCTGTTACATCGATAATTCCTTCGGAAAGCATAAAATTACTTATTTTTCTCAGCATTATTTCAAGCAGTTTCTCACCGTCATTCTGAATAAGTTCGAACACTCACACCGCTAATCGTGAATTGTGCACAAAGTGTCTGGCATTCCTCTCAACATCAGAAAGGTATTCAGAGGAGACTGCTACTCCAGCCACTTCTCGCTACACGCCGACGCGCGTAAGCACGTTACGCGACAAAGCCTTCCAGCAGATTATGTCCGTCCACGGCTCGAATTAAACATACTTATCCTCTCGGCGCCCTCTCCTTTGTGGTCGCGCGGATCTAAGAGGGTCGCCGTCCTTTGGGGATGAAAGTGGGCTCACAGCCTCCGCCTGACTCCCACCCCACCCCCAAGCACCACCATTGTCAGTGAGACGGGGACCGGAAACGGAAGTTGTCAACATCTCTGCAGCCGCGTGGTCTCTTCACCCGAGTGGCGGCTCCGCCAACTTCTAGAGACCGCGAACAATATTCGAGCAATTCACTAATAACTCAAAATTAAGAAATCGACAACAGATATTGTGAGAGAGATTCATTGTTGGAAAGTCGTGCGCGATCTACCTTTGTCAACGGGATAATTTTGAAACTAGGGAAGTGAAAAGAGATGATTCCTTTCGCGAAATTGGCTTTGTTTGTTGCGAATTCTCCTCTAGAAAGCTAAGGAACAATGAACCACATGAATCACTCAGGAAATTGGTGAACTTACAGTATTTATACAAAGGGCTTCAAAGTTCTTGTTTTCAAAACAAAGGTTGAAAAACATTCCCGTCTTTTTCTCTAATTTAGGAATGTGACGCGTGCTTCTGATCTTACCGGCATCTATGGATGCAGCTGATTAGACCTCAAAATCGTATTTTATAAAGCAATAAATATTTTTTTATTAAGGTTTCGATGAAATTATCAGAACCTTCAAATGCAACAGCTAGGGATATGATAAATAAGTGAGATATGATAAATATTTTGGTAAGTATGTATACCTGTACGGACGGTTGAGAACGGTTACAACCTGAATATCTCATCAGTTCTCGCTATATTATTTGGAATCCATAAATACTAATATTGAAAAGTGTACAAATATAATCCTGGCCGGAAAGGAAATGCTATTAGATCCCTTTCATATTCGTAGGAGTGTCTGTTGGCCCATTATTGTGCACAGGTATCGAATTGTGATGTTTGCGTGGACGACAAAACGGTGTAAACATTTTTCTCCTTTTCATTCTTGTAAAAGAAAACTATCCAAAAGAACCGAAATGTAATTTTCTATACATTTGAATTAATGTTGTTTGCTAATAAATATTGAGATTTTATCTCAATAAGTCCGTGAAGTATGGCGAAAATTTGAAAAGTCACATTCCAGCCCAAATGCCGATTTCTCTACGTTCATAAATCGATCAAAACCATAACGTTAATACTAATGAAAAACTATAGCACAGAATTCGGGATGAAAGACATAAGTGAGGTGCAGTGAAGCAAAACAAATTGAACAAAAATGTAATACAAAATTATTACACGAGATTATCATTTTTACCCCAATCACTTCCCTCTTTCGGAGAAGTCATTTTACGTCACACGATATCTCAACCAAACCGAGACTTTTTACCCCTGATGCCATTCAAAACTTCGAGAAAAGCGAGTATTTACCTCCATGCGAATGCAGCGAAAGGGTGCCCAGATGAAATCAAATATGAAAGCAATTCATAATCACTAACCCCATTTGGAAACTGGAAGTGCCTTAGGAATCTATAATACGGCAGAGGATCTGAGCATTACTAATTGGTATGGATATTGTGACATATTGGAATTCGTATCGGTACGGTGACCTTGATATGGAGACATCTGAGATTTGGTGTAGGTGATAGCCCCATACTATCTCGCGTTTGACGAAAGACAAATTGATGAAATATTCTGCGCTAGGTTTGTCATCCTTATAACATTCCATAACAGTAAACTTCAGACAGAAAAGTAACTACCAAAGATCCTAGGGTATTAAATTTCACGTCCGGTTAGCGACGAGTATCGAATTTTGCTCAATCCTGAAAGTTTTGAGCAAACATTGAGAGCCCTCTGAAATTGCTGCAAAAGAAACGTTGGTCATTTCAATATCAACTACATCTCAATCCGCAGAGTAAATTATTACGAGAGGAAACTCATCCTTAAAGAAGTGATTAAGGGATATGCCTCGACACAGAGTGACAATTGTAATGTCATTAATTTAGATGGTAGAACTCCAGGCCAGGCCAACCTGGGGATGTTGGATCGACTTCCGTTCATGGCTATGAATATTTTCTCGAAAGTTCATATTATTATTCTCATCCAAGGGAAGTTTCGTCTTACAGATTTGAGATCATCAACTTGGTACACGTGTATCAGGTTTGTTTGCACCTTGTCTAGACATGAAAGTGCGTCATTGGTATGTGGTTGACATCACCAGAAAATATTCGCATACAATGCATCTCGCCGTTACACAATTTCCTCCCTTCACAAGTAAAGGCGTAAAGGATATTTCTTAATTTTGACAACAAAGAAACCTTTAAGCATTTTCTTGCGTCTCCGTAGTTCAAGAGAAACGGTCACTATTTTCATTTCATAGGTATGTTCATTAACAAAATACATTTTTTGTCGCTATTAAACTTCTGTTAATAATAAAACTTAAACTTCCTAACCTAAATATGATGAGATAAGAATTCTACTACTCTTAACGTCCATTATATGATTAAGAAATCATTTGACGACTTAAATCTCAAGTCGAACGTTGTGTTCTTCAAAATACTAAATAAATGGTATCCGTTCTTCATAAGGTCGAAAATCTTAAAATATTTATTTATAAGAAAATAAAATTTAGAAAAATAAGCTTAAAAATTAAAAGCAGTTTGCATGCTTGGGGACATGCAACTATCACCAATTTCATTAGTAATACTGAATACTATTTTATGAGCCTCTTACTGCTTATGAAGGCTACATTGTTAAAGACAGCTCAATGTTAAATAATTGAGGTAACAACAAAATTTCGAATGAGTTTATTCAAGAATGGAAATTCTTTACTTCAAGTTTCTTGTTCCAGGGGAAGTGGGAGTCACTGAACAAAATTTTGGAACAAAATCAAATATAATATTACCTTGCTTGCTGTCCTAGTAATGTAGTTTTGCAATGCAATGCACGCGTAATTTTCATAATATTCAATGGAAACGCGAGAAAAGTACCTGGAATTATATCGCAAGAGGTTACTTTATTTCCAAAAGGTGGTAGTCGTAAATGCTCATTTGGTAGATGATGTGTACCGGGTAGCATTCGCACAGGCGCGAGCATTTCTCCACCAATGTTTGGGTGAAATAAAGTAGAAGAAAATTTGACATTTCCTGGCTATTATCAGTGGAATGCCATTGAAGCTATCACTCGACCATTTCATTACTTAATTTTGCATACTTTTTTAATGGGTTTCTTCGTCCAATTTTTCATGTGCTTCTTCGTCCAATATTTCATGAGCTTCCAAAAGATAACTTTTGTTAAATATACCTTTTCCTCCCTTCATACTTAACCAAATGCCAAAAATCAGGTTTCATTACGAAGATTATTGTATGAACGTTAGTGTAATCGTAATCTTTAGTGAATTTTTTCACTGGGATATTTGTTCTATAATCTGTCTAAAAATAAAAATTGGATTCGAATTAGGTAATTTCCCAAATATCCGCCCATGAGATGCGACTCTCCCCTCGATGAATTGATAAAGAATGTAGTTAGTTGATAAACTGTTTCCTAGGAAACGCTACTCACGGCTTGATAAACAAGCTCATAGCTCGAAACTAATCTACAATTGAATGGTTTTTCTTTTAAAATCCGTATTGACATTATTGCAAGAAAAATGTACAACAGGTTTATCCGTGAACATTCAAAAACTGCCAACACTGTTCAAATGAAAGTTTTCATCATCATTGCATAACAATCCACACAGCTAATCCAGGCACCATACATTGGGTACTCTAGTATCGCATAGAGAAAATATGTATGATATTTTCTCTATGCGATACTAGAGTACCCAATGCAAGCGCTGCCTCATATCAAGTTCCAAGTGGATTTTTACATTAGATTAACATATCTTACATTGTTTTCAGAGAGGTTTTCTCCATTGAAATATTTTCTCACAAAAATCTTGTTATATGTAAAAATTCATTTATATATGGCATTACAACATATTTTCCATATATACCTTCACTTTCCTAATACCTTTTGCGGAGTGCGAGATATTTTCACGTGCCAACTAATTATTTATATTTATTTATGTTTACAAGGAGTAATCATGTATCGATTAACTTACAGAACATACAAATAATTTAGAAAAGTCAGCATGAAATGCCTTCGTTGCTTTAATTTACCAAAACATAAAAAACATCGTTGGAAATTTTCATGACATCCATGTTTAAGGACACGCAGACACATTGGGAATAAAAGTCAAATCAGATAATTTAAATTTTAAAAAGTAATAATGATAAATTCTTTGTCTCGGAGAACGTTACCGGGACCACACGTGAGATAAATCTTGTAATCAGAACACGTGTACCTACTTCGCCAATTTCCTTACTCTCGCCGTCCCAGTAATATATCTCTGAAGTACTGAAAACAACCTTTTTATCTCGAACACTGTGTGGTTTTACAATTTACTTTCGTTGTATAATTCAAAGTTAATAATTGAACCTCTCAAACGTTTCCATATGATACAATTTGCAGAGCATAATTGCGATTTCTTCCCACGAGGCACGCGGTCAGTAATATCCTATTGTTTCTACATCTTATGACTGCAATCCATCAGCTGTTGGACACGTCTCGTGCTCTCCATTGTCAATATACTACTTAACGTCACCAAATGGTATTTAGTGACAGGTACAGTAGTTACAAATATTGTTCGAATATCACCGAACAAACAGCACAAAAATGTGTAAAAGCAAAAATAACATGAAAAGCCTGCATTAGTAATGTTCATATGGTTATTTTTTATAAGTAGTAGAACGCCATTCATATCCACAGTGCCACTAATAGAATATTAATACACTCCGCGCTAAGGATACGTGTAAAAAATTTGAGCTCTTAAGAGAATCACATGGGTTACATCTCTCGGACAGGTCAGGCGTCGGCGGAGCGTCGCGGGGCCTCAAAGGACCAAAGCAAGCGTCTCCTATGACAGCGTCCGCACTCTCTCCGACGCCCCGACGTCGCATGGCCCGACGCTCGCGCACGTGGTCGCCGACGACGCGCCGTGGTGAGCAGTCGAGGCGAATGCACTCACCGGGTGGTGGCAGTGATGTTGTCGTCAGCAACAGCAGCAACAGCTGAGCGACGATTGGAGGCCGCTGATCGGCGTCGCGCGACGCCATGGGGCCGACGGCGTGCGTCGCCGTCCGAGCGCGCGCCTGCTGCAACAGCTGCGAAGACGACCGGCGAGGCGAGTCGGGCGTCTCGCCGAGCCGCACTGGCCAACGCCGACGGCGGCGTCGCGCCGCGCGCTCCACGCTCGCGCTGCGCGCACGCGCACCTCGCGTCTTTTCCCCACCGCCACCACCCCACGACCAGCCCCAATCGGCCTCTCACCCTCCGACCCACCCCAGTTGTCCCGCTATCCGCAACATCGTATTTATCCACAAAGTTGGGAGCTACTCCGACGCGACGTCCGCCGCCGCCCTCCGTGATCACCACCTTCACGTGCATTGTCCACGACATCGCAACATTGCAGCAACCAGTGACCGAAGCGTGTCGCCGATGGTCATCGCTGTCCTCCCCTTACGTTGTGGCTGTGGTCGGGCGTCTTCCTCAATTAGCCACCTTGCCTTCACGCAAAGCGTTCACGCCTAATGTTCCTAATCGACCAGCGAAACGAGCTACGGATTTTTCATGACTATGACAGTTACTTATCGGCAATTTCGCCGACGACGCTGAATAGTCATGAATAGTCATGTATCGTCAAGAATTGGGAAAGATTTTCTGAAAACCTTTCAGGTATGATACACACAAATAATATCGACACGAATGTATTGTAACGTGTATTTCTTTGCTGAAGTATAATAAGCCTATTAAAGTGAAACAACCAAATTTGACAACATCTGATTTTTTTTGTGCTTGAAAAAAATAGAAGAAATGTAAAACAACTATTTTTTCAAAATTTCATATCGATGAGCCGTCAAAGATTCGGAAATTTAATCCCCAACGAGGGCACCAACATTACCATTTCCTTGGTGGAACGTTTTAATTAGATAAAGAAGATATGTTTGGAGAAACATATCTTCTTTATCTTTAAAACATATGAGTACTAGAGTGCGCGTATGGGTATCAAAATTTTCAGCGAAAAAACCGAGTTCCTTTTTGAGACATTCTCTAACAGAATGATTATAGGTAAGATGTTGAGAGAGGAAGTTCAAAATATAATTGAATAATAAACGGTATTGTCTACTCTGTCGATGTTTTATTTGCAAAAAGCTTTTTCGCTCAGTAGTTGTGCCGGTTCGACCACATATAAGTGATAAAATAAGAGAAAAAGGGGTGGAGTGCAATAAGCCATGTTCGCATGTGCCGGTTTGAGCATAGTTTCACCCATAGGAATAACACGTGTGCCGGTTCGGGCACAGACNGGGGGGGCGATACGAAGTGATACACATGCCGGTTCGAGCACAACACATGTGCCGGTTCGAACACAGGTCAAGGTCCAACCTCGTAAATTTTGCGTCGGTTTGAGCACAACACACCGTCAATCTTGTATATTGCGCTATGTTGCATCACAGGATGTGGAATGCAGAATTAAGTTCAAGCTTTCTCTGGTAAAGTCTTCAAACGCAGAAGTCTCATCAGAATTATCACTCACTATCTCGTCAGCATTCAGATCAATGCGATTCATGCCTTCTAACAAAGTCTCATCAGAATCATTGCATATGGATTCGCAAAATGCATCGAATGTTCGACGGCATATCGGACAGGACCTATTATGCGATGTCTATTATTCGATGCATGGTTTACAAAAACTATGCATGCAAGGCGTGGTGAGTGTATGAGAGATCGAAACATCCCTTGCTAGACAGATAGAACAAACTATGACATGCGACATGTTTGTTGTTATCAAAACGAAACACCACGCCAACACGAGGAAAAGCGTGAAAAGACTGTCGGAGAGGATATCGCAAAACTGCCTCATGCTCGACGCAGCAGAGGTAGTCCAACGCGGTGTGGATGCACTCTTCGTAAGACGACAGCAGATGTTGTCGAGAAGGTGTTGTGTTCATTCGCATTCTTATAATGGCGTAATGTATTCGGTTCTGTGTAAGTAGGTATGTTTGACGCCGTAGATGGGCGCCACTAGTCGGGCTGCCAAGCTCATGGAACGTGCATGTCAGTGTAAATTATTTGATGAAACGGTATGCCCTTTGTTCCAATGCTGAAACCCCTTTTTTCGCGAAAAGGTGCAAGTCCCTAACCACGTTGCGGTGGCATCACCATAACAGTCTGCAGTCCGCCTCCGAAAAAAATGGAGGACAAGTGTGCAGCGTGTGCGTGCAAGGTGGCGCGCTTAAGATCATGGTGTTGTGCTCACTTGCATGTATTTGGGTATGCATATACATTTTGAATGGCATCCAGTTGATGCAGCTTTGTTCATTAATTCTAGCAGGACGATATTAGTGCAATTAATCGCGACATATGCCTTGGGAGCGCATTCGAAACGCAGGCGTGACCACAGGTGCCATGTTACCGGAGTGTTTCATCTTGGTGTCAAATCTATTAGCCACATAAAGTACCGCCGCTTCAAGGTTTGCTTATCATGTATTAACATAATTCAAGAGGAATTGATTTGGAGCGGAAGAGACTGGTCAATTTGGGACATTATTGCGAACATGGCGGACCACGTCCTCGCTACCCATAGCAGTCATTCATTGCTATAAATGAAGGGAAAATAAATGAAGGGATCATGCATCATGACTTAGCGTCAATTACGTAATGTACTGCTATTTTCATTTGGATCCATGTGTTTTCTTGTTAGATTTAAGTTTCTAGTATTAAGCATGGTGTATCAATGTTAATTTGTATTTCAGTGTTATTTCGAGATGTTATTGTTATATTTAGTATTTCCTCTATCAGAATCAAATATACCATCAGTGTTACAAATAATATACATTCTTCTTTTCTCTTATTAATGCCATTTATGTCCTTTTCCTGGTAGTCATCATAAGGAGTCGGATTTACAACCCGGCATTTACATGGACATCGTCCATGTAAATAACTGTTCATCGTGTTAGGATTTGGCAACACACCATAGGTATGATTCTATAAAATTTGCCACCCTAACATGTTGTTCTCCAGCAGTTTGAAAATAGCGAGCAATGCATTCAACCTGTTCGTGTGAAAGGGGATGACGACAACCTATACACATACGCCCCAATATCGTGGAGCTCGCCTCCAATGGTGTCTCGATAGACGTTTATTGAAGGACGAATGGCGACTTGTCTTCAGTGATGAGTCTCTTCAGCATTGGTGCCAATGACGGCGAATATGTGTAAGTGGCGTCGTGCAGGTGATCGCCAACATCTGGAGAGTATAAGATACACACAGGGCCAACACCTGGCATCATGGTGTGGGGAGCCATTTCTTACAATGGTCGTTCTCCTTTGGTGATCGTAGAGGGAACATTGAACAGTGCACGGTACATCCAAAACATCATTCAACCAGTCGTGCTACCGATCGTGCTCCAACAAGGCGATGTCCTTTTCCAGCAGAACAATGCACGTCCTCATGCAGCCCGTGCCACCCAATTTGCTCTCCAAGGTGTACGTCAACAACCCTGGCCAGCACGATCCCCAAATTTGTCCCCCATTAAGCATGTTTGGGACTGGATGAAACGTCATATTGCAAGACCAGGCAGGAAATCTGTCCCAAATGAGGTATCAGGTACAAATTGCACGACAGGACATTCCGTCAGACTACATTCGTCACCTCTACGATCGTCTCCACGGGAGAATTGCAGTCTGCATTGCTGTAAAAGGAGGGTATACAGGGTACTAGCTCTGACATTTCGCACGCCCTGTCGACTTTACTCATATGCGTGTGGTGCTGTCGGTGTGATCGTTTGTTGTATACGTCCTCGAGAAAGTGTCAAATTTCCTTCTGGTGGGTCCACAAATTCATGGTGTTTTTTTTACATTTTCCAGTAGTACTTCCTTTAGTAAATAGTTTATCAGACAGACATAGTTCATAATTTATCAACTGAGGGATAATAGAGTTATTATACTTTCCAGATGCCGGCAAGGAATTTTACCATTTATTTAAGACAAGGACTCGAAAGTTTTTGCAGGTCCTGAGAAATTCAATTTTTCTTTACGAAAAATAATTTATCTTCAAAATTAACGTCATAACAGTAAAGAGCATTTTATTTCCTAGTAGCTGAACCGACAGACGTAGTCCTGTCCAAATTTCAATAAATTTGCTTGTGGTCGTTTTGTGAATTTGTGAGAAGCTATTTTCAATGTGTAAACAATGTGAAAGTGAGTAGAAAAAAAGTATTTCTCAGTCATCATTGCATCTATTAACGATTGTGGCCATGGATATTCAATTTTAGGAGGAGTACGTTCTGAAGTACGCCAATGGGAAATTATTCATGTGAGATGAATTCTATCGGCAGTACACCGATGAAATGTTGGAAATGAATTGAATTAAATCAAAAATTCATGCCAACCAAATGATTTATTTTCTTCCATTAAATTTGAAATCACAATGAATCCCAATANTCATGCCAACCAAATGATTTATTTTCTTCCATTAAATTTGAAATCACAATGAATCCCAATACGTTTTATTTACATTTCGATTGGAAGATCGATGTTCAAGTAAACAATCAAAACAAAGAAATGCCTTCTTCTATTGGTTTGCTGTGACATCACAATTTCGTTCTTTGAAATGCTTTATGATACACGACATTTTGACATTTTTTGTTTTGTTGTCTGGCGCGTAAACAAACAAAGCTGATAGTTCTCCGATACGGGAACAGGTGACATACAATGGTGCAAACACTCAATGATTGCTTGCGAATGCAAGCCGCACCGGAAACTGCAAGCGTTTTAAGTCGAATAACATGTCGGTCGGAATCATTGGGATGTGTGGTATCAAAACATCTCGTACTTTCCTTTAAGAATTGTTGCTTCGATGACGTTGTTCATCAGTTTCTTCTCCACAAGTCGGGTGCCATTACAAAAACGTAGTTGGTAGATATTTCACATTATGATTACCAATCCGACTTTCAATTGGAGATTGTGTAGCGGCAATCCGGGCAATTACAGTGAGTTAAAAAATTCGATTGGATAGCTGACGATATCATCTTGGCTAGTAGCGGAATCCACCAATTTGTACGTCATCAATTTGCCAGCAATATCACTTTCAAACTTGAAACTGCATGGTCTCACTGGTGGCATTGCAGTGCAGTTAAATTGTGTCGATTGCGACACAATGTGCGACGCGAAGAATCACAATTCAACTGAAAATGGGCAATTTATTCACTTTGCAGTTTCTGTATACCCATTTGTCAATTCAAAACTCACGTATTTCGTAGGTAAATCTGTAAATTTGTTTTAGATAAAACGGTGAAACTTAATTTATTTCATGAAGCGATTGCGATGAACTTACAACAGAATCACAATCCAACAGAAAAAACTGAAAAATCAAAAAAGAACCAACCAAATACGTTGTTCCTTTCGTCAGTTATGATCGAGAGTGCATACAAAAATTATGATTTTTGCGGTTTGTCCGAATTTTCCAATTTTGCTTTGTAATTGTCCTGAATTTTTTTCCTGAATACTTTTTCAGGACCATAACAAACAAAACAAAAAAAATAGAATTACGCATATCCGTCGTTTGAATATTGAGTGATGGTCTTGATTTCATACGAAAACCCCATAGAAAAAAAGCACTTTCAGTTTTTCCCGAATTTTCCAATTTTCCAATTTTCCGGACAACTTTTCCAATTTTTCTTTCGCTAAAAATATTTATGACCATGTGCCAACGGGGATACCATAGTTTATAACCATGCAGTAAACTTCTTTTTGGGTGAATGTTTACATTTACGTGTATACAATTTCAAAATGTCATTCTCATCAAAATGTTAAAATTTGGTTTCAATCGATGCAATAGTTCTAATATTATACAGTTACAGAGAACGAGTTTTGCAAAGTATATTTTTGTATCTTTATTAATAAATCAGTCTGTCGCTACAAAAAATTGTGCTTCTAACAAGTCAGCGCAGAACAAAAATAAGCTCAATTTTGAAATATATCTAGGTTTCATTCAGGCTTTCTCAGTTACTTTGTATTTAAATATTAATTCAAGTATCTATAATTATAACGGTTTCAACCACAGTGCGTATTACATGACAAATTAAAACCTTTTATTTTTTATATTTGTCGAAATAATTTTCTAATATCTTAAATATTCGCATCATAATAAATTGATTCCAAACATGTCGTCATTCTTTTGTTTCTAATCTTAGAAAGAGTCTAATGAAAATAATAAATTGTGAAAAACTAGTGTCAATGTTATGTTTGCGCTCTGAGGATGCTACACATTAATACCATTTCTAAGTCCTCGTATAAAAATAATGGTTCATGGGTTTAACTACACTCATGACATACTCAACATACTGTGATTTTAAATTAGTTTGATGTCTTTAATAACAAAGTTTAGAAAAATTACTGTAAGATATTATTTAAAGATATGCTTAATATAGTTTTTAGGTTTTTTCCTTCTATTAATTAAACTTGTGGATTTATGTATTAATATGGATTTTCAATTTTGTTCCCATACAATGTTTCCCTATAATTATTCAAAACCTTATTAGTAATTATTATAGCATAACTTTATTTTATGAGTGTATACATAAATTTATTTCTGTTATTACGATTTTAATGGAAAAAAATTAATAAAAATACTAGAACTAATAAATAAAGCGACACATTTTGACAATTAACATGCGATTTACCATTCACGTTATTATACACAATTTGACTGCTCTTTGAAAAATTGTAATTAATTAATTTCAAGATTGTTGAAATGAATTTCTCACCAAGTATACGACGCATACTGCGAAATATTCGCAGAAGCGGCTGAACTCTTATACACCAACTCAGCAGGAGTGGCTGAACAGACAACGATCTGACCGTTTCACCCCCTGTAGATCAACTGACTTCCCATTTTAAACATCCACATTGCTAGCAAAGGTAGAAGAAGCCTATAATTAGCACTTCACTATCAGAGAATTTTATAATATATTTCAACATTGACAGGTCTTTCGCCAGTCAAGGACGTTGCGGTGAGATTTTCAATGCTTCAACCCAAACAGAAGCTTGCGGTGTCCTTGAAAACTGGGGTTGACAGGATCGCCTGTCTGTTTGTCAACGCCTGTGACTGTTCTCTTGCATGAAACAGAATTGTGACCATTGATTTCAATTCTGTTGAAAATTGACATTGACAATTCTGTTTCATGCTATCTACTTTTACAAATTTCATACTCATTTTGTTCTTGTGTTATAAAATACTTTCCGTGTATGATACCATTCTATCCACAACATCCTATTCAGTTTATTTATTTAAATATCATTCATTACATTTAAATGTAATATTTTTATTATTTATTATTATTATTTTCACATTCTGCACAAATAATCGATCTTATGTGTTGGTAAAATATTTTCATCTGCTCCGGGTCACATCCAGCTTCCTATGGGGCAGATTTAGAAATGAGAGTGCCTTATAACACTTTTCACAAAATATGCACACTTCCGAACAGTACAGTATCTTGAATGTCACAATCTCTACTGACTCCAGGAAGCTGAGCCAGCCATTTGATAAAATCCCTGGGTATCGCGCCAAGGGCACCAATTATAATTGGGATCACAGAAGTCTTCACATTCCACATGCGGGCGATTTCAATCTCTAAGTCTTTATATTTCAGTGTTTTCTCCGCAGCTTTCGAGTTGATGTTTCCCTCACTTGGCACTGATACATCAATTAAAAGGCAATGCTTCCTCTCGAAGTCACGAATAACTATATCTGGTCTACTAGCTGGTATTGTGCGATCGGTGTGTATCTGTTGGTCGTAGAATATAGTGACTTTTCCCACACTCGTCACTGGTATTGGTAAGTGGTATACCATTTTGTGTTCAGATCTGGAATTTCCATTGCTTTACAAATATGCCAGTGAAGATACGAACACACCCTATTGTGTCTCATAAGGTACTCATGCTTTGCCAAGGTAGGGCAGCCTGCCGCAATATGATCAATGGGTTCTGGGTAGACACAACATAGTTTGCATCTGTCATCCTTCGTTGTTATTAGGACAGTTTTCTCAAAATGGCGCGTTCTTAAGGCCTGATTTTGCGCAGCTACAATAAGAGCTTCCGTCTCCAACTTCATTTTTCCTCTCTTCAACCACATATGCGTCTGCTCATTACTGACATTTGTCCCTTCCAGGCATTTTAAGTATTGTCCATGCAACTGTTTCTCTTTCCATGCTTGTTTCAATGCCACCTGACTTACCTTTCTGCCGCTGTATTTTAAGAGTGCATCATCTCCTTCCTTTGTACTCTCTGTTCTTGAGGTTTTTCTTGCTATTTTTCTTGCTGAATTTACAATACCAGTGTGTCCAGACTTGGTACCAACTAACATAATCTGTTTCATCAGGGGATCACTTTTATGTTGTACCACATATCTACCGATTCCAACGATGGCGTTTTCATAGGCTGCCTTCAGCTGTCTCAGGCCACGACCTCCTTCTTTACGGGAAACGTAGAGTTAATCTATGTCAGCTTTAGGGTGCACACCTCGGTACATCGTTAAGAATTTTCTTGTTCTGCGGTCCATAACTAAAATTTCTTGTTGTTTCCAGTCCACCAAACCAAAGCTGTATTCTACAATAGGGACAGCTAACGAGTTCAAGGCCAAAATCTTATTCTTGGAGTTTTACTCTGTTAAGTATGAATCGTATCCTTCTGTAATATTCTTTCTGTATCCTCTTCTTCACTAAGTCCTTCGCGATACCACCCGACTCCTCGATGCCAAGATATCTGTAAGTTCTTCCTGGCTCAAGGTCCCTTATTTCAGTCTGCTCATCTAGTATCTTATTTTCCGCAGTGACAAGTTTGCCTCTAGTCACCTTCAATTTCGCACATTTGTTAAGGCCAAATTTCATACTTATAACATTACTAAAGCTCTTAACAACAGAGAGCATTTCAAAAAGTATCTTCTCATTTTTGACAAACAATTTTAAGTCGTCCATGTAGAACAGGTGGCTAATTGGTTTTTCACCGTGATGGAGCACATATCCGAAATTTGGATGAGTCAGTAGTCTGGACAAAGAAATCAAACAGATGCAAAAGAGTAGGGGTGAGAGAGAATCACCTTGGAAAATTCCTTTCTTGATCTGTATAGCTTTTGACTGTAAAAGTTGACTCCCATTCATTAAGTGCAGCCTGGTCTTCCACTGGCACATGCTGCTCCTGCAGAACTCCACCAGCTTTGTATGGACTTTGTAAAGATCTAACGCCCTAATTATCCAATCATGTGGTACACAATTGTAAGATTTCTGGTAGTCCACCCAAGCCATGCGTTTAGCATTCTGAAAGATCAACTTGTTAACAAGCAAAATCTCTTTGCATCCATATGATCCTTTACGACATCCCTTCTGTTCAGTAGGAAGTAGATCATTTTGTTGTAGGTGACTTTTACCAGCAATGACTGCAGTAATTACTTTGTATATGACGGGCAAGCACGTAATGGGTCAATAATTCTTAGGCAACTTAGTATCATCACCCTTGGAGATGAGATATGTGGTGCCTTGTGTCAACCATTCAGGTAATACTTCGGTCTTATTCAAGATGTTATTTATTGCTTTCGTCAAGTGGGAATGCATGCAAGTCATCCTTTTATTCCAGAAGTTCTGGACCTGGTCCATTCCGGGAAATTTCCAATTAGCCATGTTCTTGATCAGCTGTTGCACTTCATCCTCTGTTATTACTGCCATATCATCAGGTGCTTCAGGCATATCACTAACAGCGTCATATTCTCCCTGCAGCCAAGTGCTATCTTTATTGAATTGTTTGGTTTCTTCCCAGATCCCTGCCCAGAAAGTCTCTTGCTCTTCGACTGTCGGTGGTTGACACGAGTCTAATTTCTTTTGATTTATAATTCTGTAAAATATTTTGGCATTAGTTTCAAAAAGTCTGTTCTAATTACGGAAGTCTCTTATATCTTATATCTTTTGATCTTGGGGTATACAACATATTTTTTTGTTTGCACTTCCCTATTGCAGTTTCTCTAGACATATCATCATTTACATGAAGTTCTTTTTCAATGCGTCTAATTTTACTCTGAACTCGAGCTGTATGTTGTATGTTTTTACTTGCCTCAGTTAAGAGTGACAGATCATGTCGATCATTTGTTATGCGCTGTTGTAATCTCTTCACCCATGGTGGTTCAGCGTCTGACTTCTTATCATTTGGTTTTTGAAGTACGGTGGCTTTATTCTCTCCTATCACCATGTTTGTGATCACAGCACCTGACGCATACAGAAACTGGCTTACATCAGTAATGGTCAGAGTAGATCCCTGGTCATTTATCAGTTCACAAAGGGTATTATTAATCTGAGCTATAATTTTCTTCGATATTGCATTTTCATATATCTTTCTCAATGGTACCCTTAGTTCCATAGGGTATAACCTAACTTTCTCAACTTCAGTTCCAGGGTTGCTCTAATCTCGGAGTTCTCTGTCGGTTTTTCACTTCTTAACTCCTCATCCTCAGCAGTACCAGCATCAGAAGATGCTGGTTCATAATTTGTAACATCGCCAGTGTACCCCGACGCCCAAGGGGAGAATGCTTCAGCACATGTCTCGATATCAGCGAGTTGTTCAGTAGAGAATTTGCCTATAATAAGAATATATCTTCTTTGGGATACCAACTTCTTAGAATTAAAATTCAGTCCTAAATCGGGATTGCGAGACCTCCATAACTTATAATAATAAATTTATTGTCAAAAACAGTACAGACTGCGTATGACCACGTGGAGGACAATAAACTAATTCCATCTCCGGAAGCAAGCAAGGGACCATCCCATCAATTCCGATCAAGGGCCCTAAGGCAGAGGCGGATTGAAAAATTTCAGCAAAAGATCCTAGATAAGATAAAAAGTTAGCTGCAAGTTATAATACATATATAATGTCAATATGTTTGTAATTTAACGCAAATATGTTTGTAAATTTACATGTACAAGTTATTATCGAACTATAGATTATTCTGAGTATAGTGTTTAAAAATCATAAGAGTTGAAAAAACACTAAATTCACGATTTATTGTTACAATAAACACGCCCCTAGACAAAGCCTAGAGAACCTGTATAAGAAATCCGCCTCTACCCGAAGGAAAAACGGAGAAAAACCCGGGCCAGGATGGGGCTACAGAATTAATGTACACAACCGTGCCAAAGTTGAGTACACATAAAACTAAATTAATATGAGCCATACGGCAACACAACCATGCAAGAAAATAGTTTTTGAAATTGTTATAAGTTATTTAAAAAGTGCTACAGCAATGGCGTGATAAAGTACAAGACGAATTTAACTTTTATTAAAATCAATAAATTCTTTTACAGTGTAGAAGCACTGGTGCAGGAGGTAGTTTTTAACCGCGGATTTGAAGATATTCAATTTCATAATGTCTTTTATATTCTTGGGCAGGGAATTATATAGAACGATTCCCGAATGATAAGGTCCTTTTTAGCAAAGAGTGGTTGACACTCTAAGGCGATGAATATTATTCCTATTGCGTGTATAGTGTTCGTGAACGAGACTGTTTCGNGTTTCTAATAAAGCAAGGGTGGTGTTCAGTAATTCGGTCTTAACAAACACGACCGTTTCATAAATATAAATGCAGGGATGTGTTAAGATATTTAATTCCTTGAATAAAGGT
>NNCF01128038.1:39965-54738 GCA_002313205.1 Laupala kohalensis
GGAAACACCCCTTCCGATAAAGAACTATTAAAAATATTTATGAGTGGATTTAATATAACATGGGACGAAAATTCAACAATAAACTCAGGTATACCATCTACGCCTGTTGAAAATTTGTTTTTTAATGAGCTGATGATTCTCATGGCTTCTCTGGCGTTAGTTTCGGAAGTGAAAGAATTTGGTACGTGGGTGGATATAATTGGAGGACATTGATTTGGATATATTGAGTTCGTTATTTTACCAACTTCTGAGAAGTGAGAACTAAACAAATTTGCGATGTCCTGAGGATTTGTTACGATTTTGCCATCGTTTAGTAAAGAAACATTTTCTTCGCGATTTTCAGAAGTTGACGTGTAATTGTTAACAATATTCCACATGGCTTTCATCCGGTTGTTCGATTTTAGTATATGCCTGTCGTTTTCCATAACTTTAGCTGCATAGACTACTTTTCGGAGAATAGTCTTATATTTACGAAAATAATTATGGAATTCGGGTGGCTGGTTATAGCGTTTTGAAAGATAATATAAACGGCGTTTGTTTTTTGAAGAAATTCTTATCCCTAGGGTGATCCATCTATTGTATTTTTTTGTGTTAATTAACTTGCGTTTTATGGGAAAACTAGAGTTGTAATGTTTTAGGAATGTTGAGATAAATACATTGAATTTGTCGTCGGTGTTTTGGCAATTGTAAACATCTTTCCATGTTTCTTCACGCAAATAATTTACGAATATGGATTTATTTATGTCATTAAACTCTCTTGTAAATTTGTAAAGGATTTTAAGCGGTTTTAGTGTATTATTAATAGTCAATACTTGAGCAAGGTGATCACTGTATCCGGCGATAAACACTTCAGAGAGATACGAGATTCCATTGTTGACTATAATTTGATCTAGCAATGTTTGAGATGAGCCGGAGAGGCGAGTGGGGTCATTTATCGTAGTAATAAGGTTGAAGGAGTCGATAAGATTCTTGAATCGATTAACTGGTGAATGTGCAGAGTCGGATGTACTCAAGAAATCGATATTGAAATCACCACATATAACGATAGATTTAGTAGATTTATGTGCGATATGTTCTAAAACATTTTCGAAGTTCCGAAAAAATATGTCAAGATCTGATTGAGGAGGTCTATAAATACACAAAACAACAATACCGGTGTCGGTCAGTTCAACTGCAGAAATTTCGAACACACTATCTACGCAGAAGTTCTCGTAGCCTGTCAGTGGAGAAGATAAAATATCATTACGAACGTAGATACACGTACCTCCGTGGGGATTTTTGCCTTTAAAATTTTGCCGACAGTAAGAACTTGCTAAATAATAATTAGAAATAGCAGTATCGTTGATGTTGTTAGTTGAAAGCCAATGCTCTGTGAGGCATAGCAAATCGAATCGATTTTCGTGTACCAGAATTTCAATGTCTGTCAATTTGTTTGAAAGGGATTGGACATTATGATGAAATATAATTATTTTATTTTCGCAAAGAGTTTGTGACTCACGAGAAATGGAATCGACGTTAGATTGTGGAGAGGAATTTGAAATTGGTACAGCTTCTAGTTCCGGATGAAGCTCGCACACAGCACCTGAACGCGATTGTCACCTTCGAGTACCACATCGTACTCCTGAGCGCAAGTTGTAACGGTGTATGGGGGCGACAGGAGGAATAGATGTTGACGTGGGAGATGAGGAAGCAGTAGGTGAAAGAACGGGGACAGGAGAAGAAATGGGTGTGGAGATAGGAAGAGGAAATGGTGATGAGGTAGGAGCAGAGGGAGGTGGAGGAGATGAGGTAGAAGTAGAGGGAGGTGGAGGAGGAGATGAGGTACGTGCAGGAGGAGGTAATGGAGCAGGTGGATGATGTGAGGTCAGATGTGAAGCTAGGAGAGAACCGAAGTGCTGTTTCCCAGACGGTCTCAGGTGTAAACCGTGCTGGTTAAAGTCCTTGTCAGTCAGGTGTGGTTGCAAATCAAAAAATGTGATTTTTGTGTCTGCCAGGTGATGTTTTAGGGAGATGTTTCCAGGTTAATTTCGTGGTTTATTTGTGGAACGTTGAAGCGTGGAGGCAGGCTAGAGAGCACTATGTTCGTGTGCAAGGAGGCCATTTTCAGTTTTTGTAGATGTTCAGACACGTTGAAACTTGAAAGTTTCTAGTTCGGTTCCTGCACCAATTGCTCTAGCGTGATAAAGACACCACATTACCTCTTTCATTTCGTCCACTGTCCACCTTTTACGGTGGCCCTGAGTCTGATCCCGCCCTGGGCTCCTTTGACTTGCGTCTGTGAAGTGACCAGGGACAGGCAAGATATTACTGACTCGACAAGGGAGCAAAGCTGGGACATCGGTCGAACAAGGCACGTTGTAAGTCTTCCCATTTCTTGTTCTATCCAATTGCTCATTTTATTTATTAAAAATTTATTTGCAGATAGCCAACCCGCGGCCGCAATCCGCTCACCAGCGCGTGGGTTACCCAGTCACCCGTTACTGCAACACATGGTGGCCACGGAACATCCCCCACAGAAATCAGCAAGGTGTCCCTCCGAGCGCCACTCGGCATTTCTAGGCTCTGCAGGATTTTCACCGACTGCTGGAGGCAACCTCCTTTGCGAGCTAATGCTAGGTTCGGGCCTCCACTCTAATCGGTGGCCTGGTGTGCCAACCCAGTTTATATCGTGTACCCTCCACGTGCCGATGGCTAGGATCTCGCCGTAAGCATCTTGCACCCACAATTTTTCCATCCAGTAAATTCAACCGCCCCTAACATGGGGAACAGATTCTGTCTGCAGCCGCCCGCTCCGGGACAGACGCTGCGAATTCCTGTTGGTCCGCGGGAGGTATTTCATTTCCCTCCTACCACCCATATATGGGAGGCATTCCCCTATCCGCCACCTGGGGACGCGCCCTGTAGGGGTTCCAGGTTCCCCCCAGGGTTATTATTATTATTATTATTATTAAAGTATTTTTTATTTTCCCCTTTTTATATTTCGTGAACTTTTCGTGTACAAGAAATATATGCTAATAATACTAAAAAATAGATAATGCTAATAATGTCAATATACGTTCAATACTGTAAAACTTTAGGAGGCTTAATAAAGAAAGTAAAATAGTGTGAATAAAAATGTTTGTGATTTAAATCACTCATCAAATAAACTTTATAGTCAAAAAGCAGTTGCAAACTGTGCATGACCACTTTGGAGATAATAAATGAAGTTACTCCACTACTTTATTACTTCCAATTTCTCTATTTTATCACTTCTAAAAACACTTATTACAATGTACGATAAGGAGAAAAATTACAAATAATTGTGTTTTTTTTTCAGCGATTACTCACTCGAAATAACTCGAAATCATAATTCACGTATACTCGCTATCCTTTGTATTCATAAAAGCACGAATATGTGGACAGAACCACAAACATGTCACATTCGAATTTGATATGCTCGGATGTGTCTCAAAAGGGCACTCTGCGGAAAAGGGCGAGCACCGGTATTCGTGATACGAGAAATATTTTCTCGAACATTGCCACCACTACGGATGGAGAAAACCAACATACTTCAGATGAATCCGATGTGGAAGGAATGGTGATTCCGGATACTCAGATCGAAGTACTAAAAAGGAGCGTCCACATAAAATAAATAAATTACTAGAAAAATGCAATCTCATCAGTGAAATTCAAACTCAAATGAAACAGAAAGATGAGGAAATTAAGCAGCTAAGAGAAATAAATATGAAACTGCACCTGAAAATAGTTAGATGTAATTCCAAAATTTATGAGGAATTCGTCTTAATGATTGAGCAGGTATATGAAAGGAGTTTTAAGCTTAATTTCATTTACGAACTCCGTTACCTCAATAGGTAAGCCTACAAGTTTTTGAGTAATGTGTTATAATATAGACATAATACGACAACATAATCTAGCATATTTTTGTGACTTCCTCAAACCTGATTAATATTTTATCTTCATTAATCTTTCACTTTTCTTGATTCACTTGAAATTTTGATAAATCTTAAATATGTCATCAATAGGTAGTTATATCTGAGAAATATTTATGGGAAAACTGTACATTATCACGTATGTAATTTCTCTGAAGTCCTCCTTGTAAAATTAATTAAAATGATTTATGCGTAATGCTATTCGTGAATTGTATTGCTCATTATTGGTTTGTGTGCTGGTCAACTTTATCTAGAGCAATTACTTCTGATTCTACCAACATCTCACCTCCACCCACGAGGAAAAACCCTCCAACCCCATCCCCTTAACTGCTGTGTAAGAGGGCAACGCTTGATACGTCATATTCAGATGACCTAGGCTCAATTAATCTATCACGGCTTGTGAATCTCAAAGATGAGACATTTCATTTCTATTTGGTTTCGTTAGAACATGATAGTATGTTCATTTTCATGTATCTGTTCTGTCTCTGTAATAGTAATTGAAAAATTGAGTGAAATAACAGACGCGTAATGTATTCACCTGAATAGTTTCGGGAACATTGGTTCTATTGGTTTGTGAGCAAGTCAGGCGCATTAATTTCAAATCCAGCCGCAGACATTTCATCCATTGGTACGGAAAACCCTCCTTCACCTGCTCCACAGTGCCAGAGTTTAACTCCTGACACGCTCCTATCTATATTGTACGATGAACCTGAATCAACTGCCGTATCAAGGTACAAATTTTTCAAATAAGGAAATCTATGTTTCTGAACAAAATACACTCAATTGAAATATTTTCATTTGGACTTTGTATGTCGACAATTTTTATTGAATATCTCAATGTTTCAACAGTTGCTTACATTCAAGGACGCAATAAATATTTCAGTGATTGTACACGTGAAGTGTCAAAATGCATTTAAGTGAAACATTTCTTTCTCATGCAGCACACCATGCGTTGCTGACTACGCTGCACACGTGGACGAGGCCCCTATACCGAATGGATCAGAGTTGGTCCGTAGTATATTGCTTATAATCATATTTGTTACACCATTAATTTAAATATATGTATACTTATTACCCAGGCTAAACCTTTTATAGGATTTTTATGTTTAAAACATGTAGATTTTTTTCAACTACGAGAAAACATTTTTTTCTCTTCAGGAAGACTTAATACTAGAGTGTGTGTAGAATGTAAGGGGCAGGTACCTCCTCAACACCGTGCGACAGTGCACCGGTACATCTACCCAAAAATAATACAAATTAGGCGAAACCCGAACATCATTTAAGTATTTGAATGTACCCAAGATATGTTATAAAAATTGCATTGTTTTCTTGTGTGATATATCAAATATAATGTATTAAGTTCACACATTTTGCACCAATACCTTGCTGAACTATACTACATTACATTCCATCCTTGATCAACAAATTTTGAACTGTTTACTTCTTTGAAGTTTTAATTTTTAAGTAAAGAGTCAATTACATTTAAGTTTTTGCGATTATAAATTAGAGATTTTAGTAATTTTGAAGGGGTCCACGGAACGTTTTGAATGGGTTTACGAATAGGACCCTTTTACCCATTTAAATGGGTCTATCAAAAGGGTCTTGTTTGCCTTGAGCATTGTATTTGTAGAAACTTTAAATTGCATTTTGACTCTAATACAATGGTCACATTTATTGCGATTCGATGTTTATATGTACACAGTATCTCAATATACTCGTGTACTTCCATACGAAAGCCGTATAACCCTGACATAGTTTTATTGACCATCAGAACGTCCTACAAACTTTAATTTTATTTTTACATATTTTATTTGTTATTTACACGGGTAAACCCTGTAACCGCATTTATTACGACTCGAATGATATTGAACTTCATACACTGAAATATTAAACCAAAACGTATACGAACAAGGAGAGTTAAAAGCAATCCATTCCACGAACGTTTACTTTGCCAACAAAAACCGTTGAAACATTTTTAAACCTTCTTTTTCACTAACTGGAGAAAATGAGATTGTTTTGGGATTTATTTATTTTTTGAAAGAAAATTTGTCGTCAGCCAGAGCAAATTTTTTTTTTTTAAATTATTTTCATTGACCTCCAATTCAACTCCCATACCCTATTGACACTACAAAACATGAAACGAGTAAGAACATGCCCAGTGCAACGTCTCTTGTGGTTGATTCTACGTATGTTATTACCCTTTCAAGATTGTCTTCCATATTTTGAAAATATTTATCGGGATCTTCTGCTCTTCTTATCAATCCGCATTTGTTGGAAATCTGTCATTACGTGTATAAGTTTATAAACAAACCCTACCAACCTACCGACAAAACTAAAAAAATGAATGGAATATAATTGAAACGTATTAAATGTGATTAAATGCAAGTTAAATCAAAACGTTGGTTTAATGTAAACATAGTTATTTGTCAACATGTCACAGACGCACAGATCACTAGTTTCCATTTACCCCTTGTTTTCCATTATCCCGTCTGACCCTAAAGGGGGATGGTTCGTCGAGTTCTTGAACGTTATATTGCGTAAAGTACTTGAACGTTATAACGTTACACTGACATCAAGTACTTGAACGTCAGTGTTGTGTATACAGATTTCATTTTCTTTTCGATTGGTTGTTTATTTTGAGCTCCGCGAGGAGGAGTGAATTACGCGGAATCCATTTATTTTATTAACGCAAAGCGCAATGTGAAACGGGTCGTTTCGACGAGGAGACAAGATTCCTGAACTTTGAAGAAACGTGATCACGATAATTGAAATGATGGCTGTTCCCGGGAATCACTCTTCGCCCAAAGCAGCATTCCAAATACACGCTCGGATCAATTCTGAACTGCTATTCTCACGTACAATTGACCGAGTGAAGTGCAATCGATGCATCACCACAGATAAAATTACAGAAAATTGTTGGTGTTTTCCCTAAATATAAAGAAATTATCACACGATGAGTAAAATAAATGTGCGTTGTTATGATTATTATTCTTTTGTGCACTTCATTTTTCTCTTTTCGAACAGGTAGTTGGGGCGGGCTTCTACGCCAAGCCAGAAGTAAAATTTGGTCTTAGTCGAGACTAAGAAATTTCCTTGTTTCATGTTTGAAATATAACGGATATTTGCATTTCTGGTCAATGGCAATTTTGCAAGATGCCCTTTCAGTGTTTTGGAAATGACTCCAGTAGCTAAAATTATTTGGGGAATAATTAATACTTCATTTTGTTTCCAACTCTTTTGAATTTCTATCTTAAGTGTCTGATATGTTTGAATTTTTGTTTGTTCTGTCTTTTTTAAATTGTTAGAGGAAGGAACAGCTACATCAATAATAAAAGATTTTATTTTAGAATTGTCGATTAATATTATATCTGGTTGGTTATGATCTACTGTTCTGTCTGTAATGATTTGCTTATCCCAGTTCATAGTGGCATTTCTATTTTCCAAGACAGGCGGTGGATAGAATTAATAATATGGAGTAACTGTTTCAACCAAGGAAAAGTTTTTAGCTAGCTGTTGATGAATTATTTTGGTCACTTGATTATGTCTGCAGGTGTAGTCTAGAGGGGTGAGTACTTGGCAACCCGAAATAATGTGATGGATTGCTTTATTGCAGGTATGGCATGCTCTACATAATCCATCGACGTTCTCATGCAGAATTTCTTTTCTGTAATATCTAGTTGGGATAGCTTGATTTTGTATAGCACACGTAAACCCTTCAGTCTCTGCATGGAGTTGGCCGTGTTTTAGCCATAAAGTTGACTCTTCCTTGTCAACATTGACATCCTGCAGAGAATTTGGGAATTGTCCATACAATGGTTTAGCAAGCCATTTTGCACCACGGGGTTTTGTATCATTTATTGGTAGTTCAAAATTTTCCGATAAATTTAGGGGAGTGTAATCTTTATCTAAACGTACAAGTAACTAATGAAGAGGGTCGTGACAACTCTTGAAATAATTTCTTGCTTTTGTAATCAGCAAATGACAAGGATTTGCTACGTCTAACAACCCCCTTCCCCCTTCTGACCTTGGCAGGTAAAGGCGGTCAACACATTCTTTAGCATGGTGTCTTCTAAATTTTGTCATGAGAGTGCGTGTTTTTCTGTTGATGTTGTCCAGATCTGTGAGGGACCAATTAACAATTCCAAATGTATATGTTAGAACGGAAACTGACCAGTTTTTTTGCCATGATAAGGTTTTTTGCATTTACTTGCGTCTGTTGAAATGAGCCTTTTTTCATATTTGTTTTGGAAATACTTTTTAAGGGGTGCGTAGTCAAATTTGCGATTTTGTTGGAAGCCAAGATGCTTATAATTTTGATCTGATTGTAGACATTCTATGAATAATTCAGTTGACACTTAATAATTTTCTCCTGATATGAATTTACCTCTATTAATGTGCATGTTATCACATTTATCTGATCCAAAGGACATTTTAATGTCTGAGCTATAGAACTGTATGATTTTCAGAAGGTTATGCAGATTATCTGGAGAGTTAGAGAAAACTTTGTCATCCATGTACATTAATTGGGTAATTTGGGATTTTCTGTGGTTTGTAACTAATTTATAACTAAATTGTGTTTCATTAAGAAGTCTCGACAATGGATTCAAAGCCAGGTAAAACCATAACGGACTTTGGATCACCTTGATAAATCCCCCTTCAAATTGGTATGTTACAGGTAGTGATAGATGCATGATGTACTTCGGTCATCCAGTTTTTCATTAATCCCTCCATGATATTGACTATTGTTGGATTGATCTTATAAATTTTGAGAATCTGAATTAACCGTGAGTGAGACACTGAATCAAATGCTTTCTGATAGTCAATATATGCTATGGATAAATTTCTTGATCTTTTTCGACTTTGTGTTAAGATAAATGAGTCAATAACAAGTTGTTCTTTGCAACCCATATATCTCTTGACTCAACATCATCATTATTATTATTATTATTATGTTTTTATCTTCTGTTACAGTTTTCACAACTTGTGGTAGGATTCAGGTGGAGCGCGGTATACACTTAGCATCCACATCTCAAGCAATAGTAATCACACAATTAAAAATCTTCGGACTATTCTAAAGATGTTAAGGATGGTTGCTTTTTGTAAAGTTATAAATATTTTTTGGGGGAGTTGAAGTCGATTGATGCTCAGATGCAGGCTTGTGAGGGATAACTCCAGTGGTGGACAGAACTATAGGGACTATATAAACATACTCCATATACCATTAGTTTATTATATTATTATCATCATCCTGCGACTTCAGTATTCTATATTTGAAAGTATGAATTGATTATGGGTTAAATTTTTTCAAGATAAAAGCCCAGATTATAAATATAATCATTCCCACAAGTTGTTCAGACGTTTTTTTAAAATACCCTTCCAGTTTACAACTGTGTACCATTCAGGAGAACCCGTATCCTCTACCCACCATTATGTTGCAAGGAATAACCTTTGAAATCCTTAAAAATGAATTTCTAAGGTCAATGTTATAACAAAGTGCAGTAGCGTCAATGCATCTTTTGCGGAACTCGCTACTGGAGAGGTTGAAGCATTCCGCCCTCGTCGTTTTAGAGGAAGCATTCCCATTCAAAGCATGTGAAATTCCAACCGATCTCTCTCGAATACATCCAACCATTGACATTCCGTTATTATGACATCTGGTCGTATCAGTTCCTCACGAAGAGTCTCTTGTTCAGTAATCAAAGGGAAATTTTACGAGAGAATATAAGAATGCATGGATATGATCAAAAGAAATGAGATGCGTGGTTGTATGGTTTTACCAGTAATGAGTCAACTGCGATATCCAATCAAGAGAACAAGAAACATATATGAAATGAGAGAAAATATGAGTTACACGATTTAATAAAGAAAATTAAAGAGTAGTCGGCTATTCTCCAGAAGTTATCCGAGAGGAAGTTAGATATTTGAATATGCTAACACTATGGGAAACTTCTGAGAGTAATTATTTGTCGGACAAAGAATCCTTGTGAATTGAATTTGGAATTTGGAAATCACTCTCGGGTAAGTTTCATGGAAATTCTGTATTAATTAGTTGAGTACATCGAAAGTCTGAAACCGGTTGAGCATCCATGGGTGGTAGTTTAGGCACTGGAGTGGGTCAACGATTATGCTTCTCCGGAAACCTATGGGATAGAAGATATTTCAGACATTGGTTTTCGACGATGCATTTATAAATTTGAGAGAAGTATGAGATAATAATATGAACATTTTAGCCTAAGTGTTTGTGATGAGGGAAGTGCACATCACTCAACTCAGTTTTAAATTATATTGATTCCCTGACTCCTCATTAATTATGTGGAGTCAATAAATACGCATCTTAATAATGGATAGTTGGCACATTATTGATTGGTATATGTAGGTCAATAAATCGAATACTTGATATAGTTTCATCGACCTGTATTGTTTATAATAATTAAAGCAAAAGCTTTTTCGATGACGAAGTCAGCATCTTTAGGCCTAGAATAAGAAAAAACAAAAATNAACAACAACAGCACTAGTAAAATGTCATCTGATCATAATTCTTATTAGTTGAGAAAGAGTTTACTTTCATGCATGTAGAATTAGCAGAGCGTGTCCCCATACTTGATTTTCCTTGTAATTACTATCGATCTGACTAGAATGCTTCTCAAAGTCCTGACAAACAACACACACTTCATACCAGTCACACACGTTCATTTTGACGTATTTCAGCCCCACAGGTAATTTCAGTGGTTTCATGGGACATGGTTCTTGGCTAAATTTTCTGTAGATTTAGTACTACATCGCTCTAGGAGGACATCAATTCTTTATAAGACCGATACTTTGCGAATCATAGTTCAGGTGCCAAGGTGGGTTGAAGATTAGTTTTCGTGTTTTCTCCACCTATTGGGAAAGAAAGAATAGGTAAACGTTTCGTTTTTACACAACCAGACATGTGTGCGGGCGTTGACTACCAATATGCATGTATTCACTTTATGCTAGGTTTATGTATATGTGAATACATGCATATTGGTAGTCAACGCCCGCACACATGTCTGGTTGTGTAAAAACGAAACGTTTACCTATTCTTTCTTTCCCAATAGGTGGAGAAAACACGAAAACTAATCTTCAACCCACCTTGGCACCTGAACTATGATTCGCAAAGTATCGGTCTTATAAAGAATTGATGTCCTCCTAGAGCGATGTAGTACTAAATCTACAGAAAATTTAGCCAAGAACCATGTCCCATGAAACCACTGAAATTACCTGTGGGGCTGAAATACGTCAAAATGAACGTGTGTGACTGGTATGAAGTGTGTGTTGTTTGTCAGGACTTTGAGAAGCATTCTAGTCAGATCGATAGTAATTACAAGGAAAATCAAGTATGGGGACACGCTCTGCTAATTCTACATGCATGAAAGTAAACTCTTTCTCAACTAATAAGAATTATGATCAGATGACATTTTACTAGTGCTGTTGTTGTTTGGTATTCGAAGATAGTTTTTTATTTGCTTCAATGTTTACAAAACATTACTTGTAATAGAAAAATATACAAGGAAACTTCAGCACATTCAATTGGAGGAGAGGAATCATTTCTAAAACGTTGTTCGTCATTTCAGGTTTTAGTTGATATAAACAGTCATTAAAATAAATAATTTATCTTTCCCATTATAATCAGTTGTATTGTCACTATTTTATATTGCATATCCCTTTATAATTTTATATTTATGTATTATATTATGTCTTATCATTCTTTTTAAGAATGATTTATTTTCATAATTTTTATAGTATATGTATTGTTCATCTCCGTCTGTGTCATAAATACCGACCAATTAATGCAGACAGTTTATTATCATTTCAAATAAAGTATACGATAGGTGAAGTACATTTTAAGATTAGTGGAACCTCAGTGGAAATACATTTTATGTTTAGTGGAACCTTTGATGTATTACCAGTAACGTATACTTTATATGAAATGATAATAAATTGTCACCTTTAATTGGTCGATATACATAATTTTCATTTTATAGTATATGTCTCATTCTTATACCGCACGTAATTTGTATTCAGGGCCAGAGGATGACCGCTATGTGGCTGTAAGAGCTCTTGCCATATCTGAGAATAAAAGGAAACAAGATGCCAAATCAAGGTAAGATACCAATTCTAATGAATCCGTTTACGCTTCACCAAAAGTAGCTATTTTTATTGAGAAGTTAAATGAAGGACAAGAAATCACCTCTAGGAATTGGATACTGTTTCATTTCCAATTATGAGATGTCGCGTGGGAATGAGACTTGTTATTCGACGATGGGACGAAAGATGAATTTTGTGTTGTACCATATTCATGATTGAATGCTAGTCACCTTATTTCAAAAGTTACAGGCAAAACCTTTTATAAAAGCTCTTTCCCTATGATTATTTTTTAATTCTTCAATTACTGCAATTACAGGAGAACCTCCAGATGAACTGGCGCCAGTAACGATCCGGATAACAGAAAATTCGGATGATACGGAGAATAATTCAACAAAGTTCCGTATGTACGGCATGTTGCTTTGTAATGATACACAATACGACATAAACCAGAAATAATATTAGGAGACTCGAAAATACTTTTGACAGAAAAAGGATGGAATAGAGAGCAAATTAAGTGAGTGTTGGAACATAAGATGGCAAAAATCTCAAGAAGGAAAACAAACGTACAAATTTTTTAAAGAATGTCAACTTCAGTTATAAGAATAGAAAATGGTTTACACCGTCTGCGCCTACATTACAAGTTTTATCAGGATATGGGGACAACAACACATACTGGTACAAATGACTAGCAGACACAAATAAATGTACATGTAATGATAAGAACACAGTCGACCATGTGATCCATGAATGTAGATATGTTGACGCAGAGAGAAGAAGTTGGTTTAGAGAATTAAGGAAACACACGTATATTCTACAACAGACTTAGGTATATAGAAAAACAAGACATATAGCATAAATTTGAAGAGTAATTTACACAGGTAATCTTAATACGAAAGGCAATAATCAATACTGCTAGATAGTGATTGCTCCAGACCTCCCAAGTGGCAAGGAAGGTAACGCCTTAACCAGAGTAGTTAAGACGGCCAACGTGAAGAAGCCAAAATAGGCAATAAAGAGAAAAGAGTTCGTAGATACCAAACACAGCGGTCAAATGGAACAAAAGAAACAGGAGATAAAATAAGAAAGAGGGAAACAATGGACAAAATAAACGATACCCAGAAAGTGGCCAAATGGTCGAGTAACTGGGTTGCATAAAAGGAAATGTAAATAAATAAAACAACAAACAAATAAATAAATAAATACACACATACATACATAAACAAATAAATAAATAAATCACTATCAAAGTTCAATGACGCAATAGCCAATGGGACAATGCCCCGCCAACCGTGCAAACTAAACCCGATGCGGTAAATAAATATATATATATATATATATATTTTAACGATCCAGATTCGTTAGTGAATCATTTGGTATTTATTAGAATTTTATAGGAGATATAATGGCCGAGTTATAACAAAAATACGTAGAACATCTATTTGAATGTAGCGCCGAGGGAGGGTGTATTCTGCGCGTGATACGAAGCGACGGAATATTTTTTGAGTGAAATACGAGAGGAACTAGAAATCATGAAAGCGCCTGGCTGAGCCAGTGGAGTGAATAATAAGGAAACGATCAGATTGGCGAAATAAACGAGGTGTAAGAAAGGAGTGGGGGCTAGTGTGCAGGTGGAGAGCCGGAAACAAGACTCATTCTCAATTGTTCGTGGTAGATTGGAAGAGGCGGTTCGCTTTACGTAATTGCAGAAATGTAGATGGTAGAATCACGTAGAGTAGCAGCGTGAGGAGTGAAATTTAGTTGCACGTGGCATTTAAATAGTAAAGAGGGAAGCTGAACCGCATAGACATTTATTAATCAAAGCTGATTATTAATGTTGTAGAATTGCCGTAAGAACGAAGATTATTTTCGGCGTATATCATTTTCATGATAAAGTTTTTATAGTACTCGTAATTGGAGGAAAGACGGCCGGAGTAATACGAACGTAAGAGTCATAGTATCGTTTGAACCAAGCTCCAAGTGAAGCTACAACCTATTTTCGAAAGCATTAGTTCGAATACGAACATTTTGTCGCCGTTTCCGAGGGGGAAGCAGTGCAGACGAGACCACGTGGTGTGGAAGAATGGGAGCACGCCGTCGATTCAAGGTCATCAGCAACACAGCTGGGGGCAGCCTGTCGAGTACGAAAGGTATTTTGGCTGGTGCGATCGCACGACGATTTTTGAAGAATAATTCGCTGTTTTGTGAGTATTACGTCTCTGTGAGGCGAACATTGTTCCAGAGTGTGTTTCGTGAGCTAGGGAACGTAATTTAAATTGTTGTAATTCGATGTTAAATGAGTATCTTTGAATAAAGAGAAAATTGCATTGGAATAGTTGTTTCCGAATTAACTGTAACTCATTTTGAACATTCCGAGAAGAACGAAGATTAAAAAATCAAGTAAATTGATGAACTTTTTGATAGAACCTCAAGATAAAGAAATAATAAGAGCTCATTTCGTGCTTAGTTTTTGAACATAGTGTTGCATTGTATTAAATTTTAGGGTATTAATTGATGTAATTGCACGATCCATTATTTGTGAGCTAGGAACCACGTGACGCAATTTGTATGAAAAGGGATCTTTACATTTGTTTGAGTGATTTATGTGGGGATTACTTGAATTGTGTAATTATTATAAATGTTTGTACTAGTATCAGAATATACGTTGTTAATTCACATCTGAAGTCCGAACCTTATTATTTATTTATAATTATCATAACTTGTACCCAATATAATAT
>NNCF01128038.1:54864-75689 GCA_002313205.1 Laupala kohalensis
TATATATATATATATATATATATATATATATATATATATATATATATATATATATATATATATATTACTAATTGAAATATTTAATCGAAAGAAAAGTACATAAATAACGTAATCCAATTTTTTGCAATGTAAATTATACACAAACTGCTGCATTGAAAATTTTTTATGAGCTGTACAACAAGACCATATTTAAATGATGTATTTTTGAAATAAATTTGATTCGGATAGAACGGAGATCTGCATATGTGAGTTTATCAGCAAAACTACTCGTCTTCTTCAGTACTTTCAATTTAAAAAAGAGACTTTCCTTACTTGAACAGAAAAAGCGTGCAAATTTTCGTATCAACTTCCCAATGTTTGCTTTATTATTGAGCAATCAATAAAACAAAGATAGTGTCAATAATTCTCGAGAATATTCGCCCCACAAACAGTGACGTATCTACGCTGGGGCAGAGGGGGCAGTCCGCACCAGGTCTCCACGAGTGAGGGGTTTTCTAAGTGTTCAGAAAAAATCATGTAAACACGTACATTTGAACACAAATATACTTGAAATTTTTTTATAATAGTAAAACAAAGAATAGTTAAGATTATTGTAAAATATATCTCAAGTTCCCACTTAACATTTTTAATGCTCTAGTGCCATCGATATGTACATGTTGTCAAGCCAAACATGTTTGTGAGTGACTTTTAGATGAGAGGCCTCCAAAAGACCACCTCGGGCCGTATTAGATGAAGGTACGCTACTGCCTATAAACACAATTATTTTAAAAAAACGTATTTCTTTAAAGTGATACACAGAGGTTGTTCTGATCAATTATTCGTCCGTGGAAGTCCATTTAATACATTTCTTCTTCTTCAGTTGGCTCTACAGTCCCAAATGGACCTTCGCCTCCTCGACAANATACATTTAGTCAATTCTGAAACCCAATTCCGAAAGTGGGACAAATCCAGTGAGGTTGATGGTCCTCAGTGTATTGGAAAGCGACTCTCCGTTGTTTCATTTCACCATGGAGGCGCGACGATCCGTTCCGTCTGTTGGAGGGATTCGCGTGTCCAGGAGATCGTGGAGCGGTGACATGGGAGGTGATGACGTGTCGTGGACCAGTGGGAGGAAGGGAAGTGGAGGCGCGCACCATCTGTCACTCGCCCTGTCTCCTTCACCCCCCCCCCCNAATCCCGAGCGACGCAAACCGCCTCTCAGCGGCTCACCCGACGACTAAGCGGCGCGGTGTCGCGACGCCCGAACGAAGGCAAGGCGGAGAAAACTGGAAGGGGAGGTGCTACTTGCAGTCCCATTGGCTTACAATGGTTACATTTGAACGTTCATTTGATGGTAACATATTTGTCGATTGTGTAACATATTTCGAACTGAGAGATCAATGGTCCTTAAATACACTTCTGATCGTATACACTTCTGCTTGCGCACAAAATACAGATTGCAACACAATGCCTCCCTCGTCGGGCACATTTTCTTAAAAACGGAATATCGTAAATGAACATTGTATTTTTGTATGTATGTATTCTGGAATAGGCCAACTAACGACCACGATAACGAGTGTTAATAAGGCTCTGTTCTGTGTGAGTCTACTTACTAGACACCGTGAATTTTTGGGGGAACAGCGTCCAGATAGAATCTAGATAGCTATATCCGAGTATAACAATTGCGTTTGTTAGCAGCAGAGGGTGAAATTTTCAAACGCCACAGCTATATGAACTGAGACATAGAATTGAAAAGCTACAAATTTTTCTTGCCCCACTTGAGAATTGAACCCGGGATGACTTGGTTACGAGCGACCACGCTGACATGAGAGGGGCTCGTTAGATTTTTATTGGTTAAGCAAAAGCTTTTTCGGCTCCATAGATAGATAACATCAGATGGTTCTGTGATAGAATTAAATGCACCGTCATGTATTTCATTCAATCATCACACACATTCTGTGAGTATAAATATGTACACAGAATGTTAATACTGTGTGTATATATTTATATTGAAAATTGTTATAAAATCTTGTATATACTGTTCTTGAATGATACAGAAAACACTAATTTCTCTCCAGATTTGAGGTTTTGGATGCACAAATTACATTACATAGCACAAATTGGGTAAAGCACAATAAGACATACACGCAGGCTCCCGAACGGCAAAGCATGAGAAAAAAGACGAGATACAAAATTGAGAAACGACAATTAACACGCACAGTAAACCAAGAATGTGGAAATCTCTTAGATTGCGGTGAACCTCACCGCCAGGTAACAGATTAATCGTGTTTCGAAGAATGAAAATGGGAGACGGGACCGGGGTTCGAAACCGGGACCTTGAGTTCAGCGCGCTCAAGCGCCTACCGACTGCGCCATCCCGTTCGCATCTCGGGCCCGTCTACCATTCTCATTCAACTTGTGAAACCCAAAGACCTCTGAGGTGGTCTCGTAAAGACTAAACTCCTCATCTGAGGCGACTCCCTTAGGAAGTACTTTATTTGGGTAGTATTTTTCCATTTCTGGTTCACAAACATAGAAAGGCAGTCGGTAGGCGCATGAGCGCGCTGAGCTCAAGGTCCCAGGTTCGAACCCCGGTCCCGTCTCCCATTTTCATTCGACGTAACATGATTAATAAGGATGTGGAGGCAAAGCAATGGATCTTCAGTGCAAAGAACAATGAAACGCTGTTTTCTAGATTGGTTGTGTAATCTCACCCTTGCAAGGCACAGAGGCAGTTGTCTGTTGTCACTTGTCGGTTCACGCTAATGTGATGAGTTGCCGGTCTTTTGATACACGGAGTGACCCACTAGATCTTATCCTATGCTCCCACCTGCTTATTCAGCGGTCTCGATGGATCTCTGCACGACATAAGTTTTTACGAAGATGTTGTTCATCATTTTCATCAGTTTCGAAAATGAGTTGAATTTATTTATCATGTCAAGATGTTCGTGAAGTTTTAAAATTAATACATTGTTATAATTTTTCTTTTAAGATGTTATTTTTTAAAATATTTTTATTCTTTAACTATTCTAGACTAAAATATCCTCCATTTTTGACCCCCCCTCCAAAAAAAATCAATGAAGCAGTTTGCGTTACGATTCCCCCCCCCCCTGTGGGCTCCCCTGAATAAAGTCTTATGTTTTTCCAGTTCTCCAGGCCTATTCCTATGACTGAGGTATGTTCGAAGGTTAAGTTGAAATAACGGTATGTATGTAGTTGTTTCGGTAAAATTAGGAGCTCGGTAGCGAACACTACTGTGGCCCAATTCTAGGAGAGGTTATTCTCCAGACACTTGGTGAAACATTTTTTTTCTTGCGGGGGTGTGGAAGAAGAGCGTCTAGATATTATCTAGATTGCTGATAAGTATTACTACTGCGACGGTAAAGCACAGATAGTTCACTTTTCCGTGATCTCAGTCATATGAAGTGAGTCATTGAAGTGAAAAGTTAACAAATCTTTCTAGCCCAGCCGGAAATTTAACCTGAGCTCTCGTGTTTTGATTTTTGTATATTTTCAAATCTAAGTACGGACTTCATTCTGCTGTCGACGTGGGAAATCAATTCATTTCATCGTTCCAAAATGAACATGATTTTCAATTGAGTTCGTGAGGAATCAATGAAACGGGATACCTACCCTCTTGTGACTTTTCCAGAATCAACCTAAAACAGGTATCTCGGGCTTAAACACGAATATTTCCACAGATTAGTCCTCGTAAGATCGAGCACCCCGAATCAAAATTCTCGATTCTTGTAAATATTATGGAAATTGTAAGAACCGTTCCAAACAATATGACGTGCACATATTGCTCGTTTAACATAATTGACGCTGATTTATATCTAGTGAGTCAGTAAAAGCAAACACATCAAAATATCTGTACGAAGTGCTGGTTTCTCTAAGATGAATAGTTTTTGTTTATAGTTTCCTATCAGGTTATATCTTGTCAATGAGAAATTTACTCATGAGCTTCGTAAAACTCAAATGTCCTTTACATATAATTGTACTTTATTTATGTACGTATTTATTTCAACATCACTGGCTTGTGCCAATACATGTTTACCATATAATCACATGCTATTGCCATTACTAATCAGCACTAAATGTTCTTAGTTCTAAAGAATTCACAGTATTATTATTATTAATAATATTATTATTATTATAACTTCATAATTTTGAACATACATAATTGTGTAAGTATTAATTTTTCATTTTTATTTAATTCTTTTAAACAAATGATAATCGATAGTAGTTTCAGAATCATTAGGTGATAAATCATCGGAATTCAACATCTTTTCAACAGAACTTTAAGAAACTCTCATCCTCATTAACAGGTGCACATTTCATACATCTCCGACGGCAGTACGATATATCACACACGGATCATTTAATCGCACTAAGGATCTCTGTTTAGAATATTCACGCGTATGACATACACCTAATCATGTTTTGATTCCCAGTGACCTTTCTCTGTTAGATGCTTTCATGGTTAATTCTATTCATTCATATGAAGAGTTCAACGGGGATTTCAATGTTTAGATTAAAATTTTTAATTTTGAGATAAGGGCATTTTTAATACTTATTCTCCTCTTTCGTATACGTATACACAAAATATTACGACAATCTGACGATTCAATGAATTTTAAATTTAAATTGCATGTGAATTGCAAATGTAACGTTATATGTTGAATAAATTTCAATTGCATTTTAAATTAAACCGTTAATGCGTCTCAGTGGTTGATGCTTTTTGGCACACCTCTATTCTCAGTTCAATTAGAGCAGACGTGATTGGAATAAAACTATACTTACTCGAATTGTGGACGAAAGTACTCTTTAAATTGGAACACCAACAAATAATCTGCAAATAATTGCAAAATAAATTAAAAACAAGTTAAGAACTCACGAGATAATTTGATATGAGGTCAAATTGCATGATTCGACAAGCGTGTGACAAGATAGACAAGGAATTTTGCCAAGGAAGGCGGCTCCTTCGACTTGGATTCGAAGCTGGAAGGTTCTTATTGTTCTCCCCTACCAGACTTCCAACACCTTCCAGCCTCGAATATTTTACTGTGATTGCCATTGGCCTAGGTCACAGTGTGTCGCCAATGCCACTTGCCAATGTCTGACTTTGGAATGTACTTCGTAGGGGTGGTCAAATTAACCGACCCGATCGAAACAGACCGAAAAATTTACGGTTTTCCTTGGGTCGGGTCGGTTTCTGGTTGTAATGTCAGTTCAAAATCTAACCCGAAACCGGATTCGAAGGTTCGCCGATCTAGTTATTGAAGCTAATTCTTTTTGGAAGTTAACTGAAACGATGCCGTATTCTGTACACCAAAATTGAATTCGTCTTCTTGTTCTCTCTTCCAGCCTTCGTATTGTAACACGAAAACTGTGAAACTATTTAAAAAATTAAAGTACCAGTTAATCTCTCGAAAATATCATGCACATAAAAATATACATGCACTTTTTTAGTCTTAAAGTTAATGTTAACCGTTAACTACAGAATATTTTACTATTGAAATATTTAGCCAAAGAGCCGATGATTCTACTCTCTCAAACTTTCTATACTATATTTTAACATATAGTAGCACATGTATATGTAGTATATAAGGCAGGTTTGGTAAATAAAACGTAACTAACATATCAGTAGCCCATACGACATATTTCCACTTAAATAATGGTTATATGCATTCTTTCCACTTGAGATAACTTTAGAAAATAAAAACGTTTAAAGTGTTAATTTACGGAAGAAAATTATTGAAAAGTTTACAAAAAAATGAGGAGGTATCCATTGTTTATTCATAGAACACTTTATAATCTGACAGTTATTGATGTTTATATAATAAATACAGCGATTTGCTAAAATGAGTTACTTATTTACGATATTATTTATGGTATTACTACATCACCTCATGTGCCCCGAAGAGCGAGCAGTAATATTGATCGTATAACTAGAGCCAGGTACGGTTATTAATTTTCATTTTATTGATAGTCATAGTTATTAAAAATACACTTTTACATAAATTCAACAAATAATCCATTTTCAGGAATTGATAATAATTTTCGTTCTGATGTGGTTGATGATCTATTGGCTGGCCTTTCGGCTGAGGAGAGTAATCCATCAGTGCTTCGCATTGATCGTTATCAACAAGACAAATGTATTGCT
Organism: Laupala kohalensis; assembly: GCA_002313205.1. Lineage (NCBI taxonomy): Eukaryota > Metazoa > Arthropoda > Insecta > Orthoptera > Trigonidiidae > Laupala > Laupala kohalensis. The sequence continues at coordinate 61,010 of NNCF01128038.1, forward strand.
CATGACCTTAATGTTGAATTCTTTCAATGCTAGAAGCGTTACGCTCCCACTACCCTCAACTTCGAAAATCAAAACCATTAACCCCTTCAGTTCTAATTAAGAACTCAATCATATGATTTATTTATGAGATGATGTATTCAATAGGCTACTCGCTTGGCAATCAATGCGTAACTCATCAATAATTGAGACAGACCAGGAATCGTCCGGGTAAGTCTAACCTTGGACCAGTGCGCTACTTGGTAAAAGGAATCAAGGCTGAGTTAAACAGCTTGACAAAGTAAATATGATTTAATAAAAATTATATGATTCTAGTTAATGTTTAATACAATTAAAGTTATTACACTTGAGGAGTGTAATCGATACATGAATAATACATGAAGTGAAATACAAATAAGAAAATTTTAACGGGGCGCGCCCGCTCCGGAGAGAAGCCGAACTTACAGTAACTCTTGTCCTCTTCTTTGCTGGCGGCNGACGAAACGGTGTTCACGGCAGGTTTTCTCGGGGTTATCCCGTTTCCCCTGCCTGTCATTCCACCACATTATTCACTCATAATCATCCACCCCCATGTCATACATAATTTCCGCTTCAGGGGAGGTGCGGCAGGAAGGGCATCCGGCACCCTAGTATTCCCCAGCCAAAACCAAAACGAAGCATGATATACCCATCCCCATTCGCCGACCCCACATGAAGTGAGAAAAGGTTGGGTTAAAGAAGAAGACCTATGAATATAAAACTTACAATTACTTATTTTTTAGAAATCAACTCTTCAACCCAAACTGAAAACGATTCAACCGGTCCGACCCGACCCGAAATTTATTAGGTCGGTTAGATGCCCACCCCTAGTTGTTTGCAATGATCGTCACATGTGTGGCATTGGCTTAATAGAACTTATTTTGACGATTCTTTCTTACTATCCCACACGTTTCCCTCGTGAATTTTCCTAATTTCTTTTTTATCATCTACCCCGTTCGTATTTCACAATTCGCTAACAAATAAGCATCAGAGTAGCAGCATCCCAGCCTCCATATGGGAAAACAGTTGGAAACGTGTCCCATATTTGCAATGTTCCCAAGAGTAGAAGTAGCGCCTGTGACTCGTTTCTCAGTATTCATCAGAATAATCAGGATCAGAGTTTCTCACAATTCTGTAGGAAGGCCCTTCATAATTGACAGTTGAAATTTTGGTTTCCCTGTCTCTATCAGTTCAGAGAGCAAAAATAAAGTGAACTCTGCAAAATTTAAGTCGACTTCGATAGTAATAACAAGAGCTACCGAGGGTTCTAAATTTAAATTAAGTGTTTCATAGGAAATCGTATTTTTTGAGACTAGTGAACACTATTGTCATTTTCCAACATTTTCACACGAAATTGTGAATTACAAAGTTTTTGGAAACGCTGAACACAAACCCGACGTGAAATAATTCATTGGAAATTTGGCAACTAACATTATAAGTGTTGAGAATCATAAATGGTTCAAGAGTCTACTGTAATTATGAAAGTCGTCAAAATTTAAAACAATGCTCAAACATTGGATTCGTGTTCAGCGCCCCAAAAACTTGGGAAGGAGCAGACCATGAGAACTGATGTTCCATATAACCGCTAAAATAATTTTACAAGCAAAATATGTTTCAAAAATTAATAAAAATTAAGTGTTGTAGTAATAGGAGGTGCTAGGTTTGCTTTTCGTATTTTTAATGGAATTATTTACTTAAGGTAGCACATTCTTCCAAAATCTCCTAACGGTTTATTTGACGCTGGAATAATGTAAATGTCAGTCGTGTTTAACTTGATCATACTCTCTGACGTCATTGAGTTGTGGTGATTTGTGATCCTGGTTACTACATTACCCAACAATGAACCCAGAACGAACGAAATTACGTGAAGTTGTATTAATTTTGTTCTCGTGGTCAATAAAAAATTATTGAACGATATTGCGCTTTTTTGGCAGCATATCCCCTCGAGAGCGAGTGGACGCACATGTTCCGCGAATGAGGAGAGCATGCGTTGGGTGATTGATCGAGATATCGACGCCAGCAGTAGTAAACCCAGGCACTTATTTCCCAGTGGAGTGGCGGACACACACAAACTCTCTGAGGCATTAGTTGTTTGATTCGGTGGGTAACGAAAAATTTGGATAGAAATCAAGATATCAGGGCGGAAATTAGCATTTGCAGTCAGTGGTTTGGTAACCATTTACGTCATTTTAGGAAGAGAGAATTATTTTCACTTCTGGAACAAACTGAATTATTGGAGTAAGCATTATTTTGTCATTTTTCTAGTTCTCTCACATTGTCTTAAATGTGACTCATACTTTCCTTAAATTTTTGTTAGGATTCGTGAAAGGGACAGTAGTTAAATGCAAATATTGCTCCTCCCACCTTCTGTGTACATTAGTGTTTGTTTTATTGAAGTTAAGGGTTTCATCATGAAGCAACCAGTGGGTAATCAAAAGCACACTTGCGATTAAATTGTATTTTAATTGTTATGAAATAGCAACGAAAATATATAAATGCGACAAAAATATATTATGTATAGGAAATGCTGTTTAACTAAGTACTATAAAGCAACGTTTCGACCCTGAAAAAAAGGTTACCTTTGGTTGCGTAATTTCTAAAATCGGTACTGTAGTATCATTATATTTTTTCTGAACTTCCTCTTCCACCAGAGTTGCAATAAATCTCCGAGGTTTAAGTTTCGAAATTATGAACAATTTGAGTAAAGTTTAATTGTGTTTGAACCAATCGATCCTTAAAATTGTGAAAGCGATCTTGGGATCATACAAGTTCGAGATCGTCACAAAAATTATTTTACTCATTAAATACACCATGATGCGTTTTTTTAACTTTATAAGAGATGTTTTTTCTGAATAGAAGTTAAAACAATTAGTATTTTCCATTATGATTTCTGATTTTTTTGTTTAGTTTCCCTCTCACGTAAGGTATTTACACAAATTTATATTTCGAAACGTTCGCAAATTCACATCAATTTAAACTCAAAAATTAAATTTTATTGCTATTATATTGTGTATTCCTATTTTATGACACTGAACTGTGTTTTATTAGGTTATGCTAGAGAATATAATGACCTAAATGTTCTTAAAGTAGTTAATCATTGTGAGGAGGACAAAACGAATGAAAAACGTTTGTTAAAACCATAAGCATATTTCAAATGTTAGTCATACTGACTCCAAGCTTCGATCAGAAAATAAATAAGACGATGTATTATTTGATATTTTTATTCTTTTCTCTGGTCGGTTAAAATTTCTTTTCCTTGATTCTCGCCCCTGAGTATTGCGATCTCTCTTTAGCACAAAACAGTTATCTAGTATTCTGTTAGCATTTCACCTACTCTGATACCTCGAATGACCTGTCGCAGACTAATGTTATGCACGTGAGATACTAAGTGCCACTTAGATTCCAAATATCTCTGTGAAAGATGCAAATTGGCCGACTGCCAAAAAGTGTTTTCCTGGAAATGTATATTTTGTTAGCTGACTACTGGGGGTTACTTCAACAGATCAGAAGTCTGATTACGGGATCCAAAACTCGCACAATAGCTATGAGAAATCAGAAGTTGGTTTTTAGCCCTCGCTTTTAACTGTCAGCTGTCAATCAATCGCACTTCAACTCCATGGCAGTTCCTTATCATACCAAATCATAAAGTGAATAACTTGTAAATGAGCTAACAGAGATTGTGAACCAATATCACTAAGAATTCAATACTGTTATCGAAATATTTATGAGCAATATCGAGTTACATGTCTTTAAAATTGTAATTGTAAAGACCAAATGTAACGGCACGTCAATACTCAAAAATACAAACTGTTGTATGTTGGTTGAAATGCAACAACCCTCAAGTAGTGAATTATTACGGTTAAAAGCAAATTGCAAGAACCTTTTTACCTTTTCTTCTCAGTAAATATTAAAAATGATAATTATTAATTAATAATTATTATTTTACTCTGCTTGGTTAAGAGGAATTTTAAGAAACTATAATCAAAGTAAATTAAATTAACACGTATTAATGGTTTATTGAATTTGGAATTTGTTACAATGAACTGAATGAGGTATGGAGCGTCTCATTGGATATTAATACTTGCAGTACGTTGTAAATATTCTTAAACTTCCTTACTTTGCGCTGACAATTCATTCTTAACCGAGCCTACAGATTCGATTTCTTTTCTTATGAAACTAGAAATTTAAATTTTAATGACATTGTTATTTACATAGGTAATACAATATCCATGTGTCCAATTTGATAACAGCTCATACTGTCTTTATCTAATTCGCATATCGAGAACACTGAAGGTAGTGATAAACTCCTGTACTGTATTACGAATTTCCTTGAAACAAAGCAACACCTATCTTTCTCGTTATGTTTCTTATGGTGTACAATTTCTTTTTAATGCATTCATCTCGACAATGTGTGCAACAAAAGTACGTTAATGGAACAAATGACGGTTGATGGATTATACCAAATGTTGTTGGAAACGCATTCCTTCGTTGGAACCAACAGATCTGCGTCAGAATGATGTGAAGATGATTAGCAAAAAACAGGATGAATGAAAAAAGTAATAATATTCACGAATATATGCACTCTTTGCGGGTTAAGCATTCACATCTTTGATGAAAGTTATCTCATCCTTGACACCTATAAGGACGAGAGCATTTTGTTTTTTACCTTTGAAAATATTCCTATAAACTATTACGAAACAAATATAATTACTGATCAGAACCGTCTAATTTCTTCATCTTTAATTCTGAATCAGGATCTGTGAAAGTATATATTTAAACAACGGAAAAAATGGCGAGAGAATAACAATATTCTTTAGATAAATCTCTCTTTGTAAAACAGGTTTTGCTCTCGCCTGAAAATCGCGAAAGAAAAGCGTGGAAATAAATAAGCCTTTTGTTCGCAAAACTTTGCTGTGGTTTCTGAATACCCAAATACGTGCATTTGTGACGGGATTTATATAAAATCAAAGAAGCATGAAGGAGAGCGCTTCACGGAACACTGCATCTCAATTCCTCATTTAAATGTTTCAAGCTCGCGGCTGGTAGGATTCCCCAACATCAGAAGAAGTTCTGATGAAGTTTACGGTCGATACTTTAATTAATTTCGTGTGGAAGCTGGAAGATTTTTTAAATATTTAAAGTATTGTAAATTCTGTGCGTCTTTTAGTATAAACATAGTGCGGAGCGTTAATTTGATTGATATTCGAAACAATATTATTTTGATACCATAAATGTGAGACGAGAATTTAAAAGCATTTGTTTCTTCTGAATTTCATGGTAAATATTATTAATCTTAATGTAAAAAGGATTTTCTTCAATCACATTTCTTTATTTCTCGTTGTTTCGAAGATTTTTGTATTTTCAGTCTTCTTGTTTCTTTGAAATAGGTGAATACGTGGCGTGCGGTGCAGTGATGCGAATTGAGTCAAAGGGTCGAGGAAATGTAATGTAAGTGAGCAATGAATTATTCATATCAGAATGAGCCGTTTATCTGCCAATGTATAAATACTCTTCTAGTCATCTCTTCGTCTTCTTCTTCAACCTTTCCTTTCCGCCTCATTTCGACTCTTCCAACAGCTTCGTGCTATCAATGTGGAGAAAGCACATGTTCTCTGACTAATTAACTTCTCTCCTCCGGTACTCCGGTGCCATAAACTCGTCTCTCCCGGTGTGGCGGAGTAAGATGCTCCGGGACCCCATGAGCACGTCGGGGATCGCCGCCTCCGCTGGCGTGCGCCGATGTCTCGCATCCGGGGCGATGTCTTCGAGGTTCGTGGCCACCTCCTTGATTACGGCCACGACTTTGTTGTGGCGCAGCTGCTACAGCGCTGAGTGAGACGGACACACGCAAAGCATGTGAGCTAGTGTCTCTGCACGCGGTGCACCGTCGGCGTCTACGCAGTTGTACCTGCAGGCGGATTCATCCCCTCCTCCGCCAAGGTAGGGGTTTTGTCATAGCCCACCGGTCACGTTGAGGCGGGCGCTGTGGAGGAAGCGCCACGTTGGCCAGTCAAGCCCTTTTCCATAGTCGATGGCTCGAGGACTGACCGTGTCGCAGCTGATGAGGCAGCGTGCGGTCCTTCCTTGGTCGGCGAGCGCTGTCCAGGCAGTGTCGTGGCATCGTTGGTTCCACTCTTTGAGTCTGCGCATTATTGTGTAGCGTTGTTTTGCGACAATAAGTATTGGAGTTACGCCGCCAGACGTCTCTGCCTCCGGCTCCGGGGTATCGGCGTCGGTCCAGGGCACCAATGGGTGGCATCCCCGAGTGATGTGTTGTGAAGTGAATGCATGATTGTTCAAGTTACTCTGTTTTGGTTTTATTTTACTTAATTATTTTTTTATTAGATTAAAGCAACTACTTTTACGTTGAATGTATAGGAGGAGCAATGTTATATATGTGTGTATATTCATGCACGTTTGATTATGAATGTGTGTCTGAATCTGTTTTTAAGCCAAAATGTTTTTGTGTGTGTGTTCGTATGTGAATACACACACATAAGGGACTCACGTAGATAATTAATTCTTTAAATGTATTTTCTATCTCGTTGTTACCTTCTGTACTCATTTTATAACCATTTTATACTATACGTGTTTAAGTGTGTGTGATTTATAAATATTTATGTGCTGGATTTGTTATTGAACGTCTTCTTATGTATACTTTTATCATGTCTGTTTTATCTGCCACCGAGTATCGCCAACTTGCGAAGTAACAAATTATTATTATTGTTCAGATTGCGAAAAGTGTGTATGGTAGTCATCGGATAGAGTTTTTTAAGTTCTCTCTCTCTCTTTCTCTCTCCAACACATGACGTTAATTATCACTTTTATTATAAACGTAACGCTCCTTACATTAACATATTTATTTTGTCTGTAAAGGCTGTAGAGATATTGATTGCTATGTATGAACAAAATAATTTCTTTCGCTGTAGCGTATCTCTTATAGGACTGAAACGGGCTTCTGTGACTACGGATAATTGAAAATGTCGGATAATGGGGATCAACGAACCATTTTTAGGGCACAAAATGTATTTTTTACACAGTCTGTATATTTAGTGTTTAAAGCCAAAATATATAGTTGGTAGGTTTATTCAAATATACTTATCTAAATATGAAAACGTTGAATTAAAACTCAATTGTTCTAAAAATAGGATACGTACGTACTGTATTCCTAAATATAGATTTTTGTTTTCGTTACATGTAAGTAGGTTAAATTCATGCCGAAAAACAAGACACCAACTAAATTAAACTTTTTCTTACTCTCTTTCAATACTGCAGAATATATCGCTTTTTGCTTATATCACTGATTAATTAATTTTAATGTTATTTTCGATTACTAAAAAAAGTAAATAATCTTTTAAATTGTCGACTAACACGCAAAATATAAATTCGACCTATCGTGCTAAATTAATTTCTTTACGGTGGGTCTAAAGCGTAAGTCACAAAAATTATTTTCACTTTTGTTACTTAATTTTTTTACCAAAAATATTAAATCGAATTTTTGTGATTAACTAAGACTTGATATTCAGATTACAAGGGTTGTGCCAAAAATCCAATGAAATGTCTTCAAGTAGTGGCGGCTCGTTGCATGAAGAGCCTCTTCCCGTAAATACTGGAACATGAAAGAAAAAAAGGAATTTTTTTAAAGGTGTAAAGTAGAAAATGATTCTTAAAGAATTGTTTTTTCAGTGACACGTTGAGCAAGCGTTGGTGTGAGACGCTTGCGATAAGGTTCACTACTAATCTGGGCGATTCGGCTTTTTCCAGGAACTATGAAGATGTATTTCGAAGCAAGTTCATTACCCATACCTATATCTTAATATTCTTACTCTTTTAGGCGTTATTATTGTTTCTGTTTGTTCATTTGGTGGTATAAGGTTCTTTTTACTTTCGATTTCTTTTGAATTAATTTTGAATTTAAAATTTTTAAGATATTTCATTGCAATTACTTTTTGGAAAAGTAGTATAATTATCATCTTCATGTATACAATAATACTTTTCAAACAATTTTTATGTATTTTACATCGACTAAATGTTACACTGGCGCAGGGTAATTTCTCTCATTGATACCTAACACAAAAGCAATACAAATTTCTTCGAAAGAATTAATGACTCAGTCTTGAGGAATGACAGTGATTCACAATTATTAGTATTTTTTGCAGCTAAAAGCTACACAAAATTAAGTTGAACCAATATCTCTACACATACATCTAGCAGAGTGAGTCATTCATTAATTTGATTTGTAATAATGCAGACTTGTTGTGCGACGATTTGCAGTTATCACACCGTTAGTACTCACGGCACTAACAATATCAAATCTTTGACTTTCCCCAAAGACGAACACTTTTGTGAAGAATAGGTGAATTTGCTGTCAAGTGATCTTCGTAAAATAAATCCTGATACTATTAAGTTATAAATATAAAATATAATTACTGGGTAATCGCGGATTCTTTGTACTAACTATTTCCCATGGTATGGAGGAGATACAGTAAACTTAATTATAAAATCCACACTAAAATCATTAAATATAAAATCTAAAATTTTACTTTTTAATATATTATCACTAAGTTTAAAAATTTTCTTCATGAGACTTGATTATCGTTGATTACACTATCAATAAAACATATTATTTGAGATACTTCGTGTGGGGTGTTTTAAACGTGTGTTTTAAATTTGTAAAATATTCAAAGTCGCAAATAAGATTTCGTCACATATTATATTTATTTTAGCATATTTCACTGCTTATTTAACTTTCATCAACTAAAAATTGTAACGTACGATGTAAATGACCTTGAATAAGCACCAGTGCTTATCATTCTAGACGGTATAGTTGAAAACAAATCATTAGAAGGAAAATAAATTTTCTTTTTCCACATAGAAATTGGACCTTCCACTCATTCCAGCTAGAAAAGGAGTAAAGTTCTTATTCAATTTCCATCCAATAAAATATATTTTCAATATGACGTAAGTTACCAAATTTATCATCTGTATTTGTCATGTTTTCAGAGTAAAGTATTGCGAGAGATTACAAAATAAAGATCTCAGAACAAGTGTAACAGACGAAAATATGTCACCAGGGAACAACGGTATGGGAGTGTTAAAAATGTATATTATTCCTATTGCCGTAATCAAGAACAAACTTTTTTCCTTCGTAGTCAAATTATCTTTTTCCAAGAAGATTTTGGATCTTTTATTGGAAAGAACTAAAAAATCCAAATAAGAAATTAAATACTCATTTTATTATTATTTTTTTAAATATTGCCATGTTGAAACACTTTCATAGACTTTTTCAAAATTTGAGTATATCGTAAATAGACAGTTGCAGTAATAAATAGATGTTACTAATAACGAAAAAAAATTTATTTTCATTTTCCCACTGAAAATATATCCCGGACGCGGATAAAAATGTAAGTACAAATGACTGAATAAGTTATGATTCATTACTTACGAATGAACACAATATTGGATTGAAACATGTGAATGTGGTTGCATATATTATAAAGGAACAAATTCATTAAGTCGGTACAAAGACGTAGCGAACGAGAAAAAAAGACGCAGCAAAAATTACTTTCAAATTTACAACGACCTAATATATTTCAACAATCATTTGAATGTAGTAACATAATTCTAATCTTATCGTTAAATTAACAACATTTCTTTTATTATGTATTTACTAGCTGAGAACTCGCGGCTTCACTTGCCTCAGTAGAAAAATTATTTAAATGATCTATTAGATTAAAGAATACATGTAAAATAAAATTTTAAAAGGAAATAAAAAATATTAGTATTTGAAGATGGTAATTCAAATTCTCTGGATATGGCTTAACATTGAACATCGTTTTAAAATGGCGTAAATATCACAAATACGTATTGCAAACTTCACTTCCCATCTCAGACCGTCCTGTTATTTATACCACCACGCGCAGAAATTATTTCTGGTTGTGTTTGTTCTTCGCGCCATCTCGGAAGGCAGTTTTTGCAACAAATGATTCGTCGAGACTCTTCCCTCTCTACTCAGATGCGCTACGCGACACCTTGAATAGCTCCATCATGGTCTGAAATACTTCTACAACGTATTCTAAAAAGTATAAGTGAAATTATTAACGAGAAAACATTCCTCAAGAAACCATAGAAAGCACATAGGAGGCTGGTTTTTATAGTATTCAATTTCTAGACTTATGTGGTTTGACAGCCTTAGTCTAGTGGTAACGTCTTCGCATTCACGATCTCTTTGAGTGATAGAGAGTGGTTTCAATCCCTGCTTGACCGAACTTTTCAGCCGGGGTTTCCTTCACCTACTCCAGACAAATGTCGGTACGGTACTATGAGTTCCCTGGCAACCCTAATCTCTCTCCTTCCTATTTCCCTCTTCCAAGTCTAACGGTTCGGTGGAAGAGCAGACTTCATGGCCTGAACCTCGCCAAAAGACATAAAATAAATAAATAAATAAATCAAAATTTATTCTTCACCCAGTTTACAAAATTTTGGATAAATTTAATCTTAACCCAATAATTCAATTTCTTTCTAAATTTAATCGTATGAAATTTCCTTATCAAATAACCATATGCTGTCATACAGACATATGCTGTCGCGGACATTTTGTAGAAATCTTTAAGGCAAACAATATTGCCATTCATAGCTGTCACCTATCTATGTTTAGACGGTTGAAGCGAATATAACTTTTTCCCGATTTTATCGACATTTATTGTCAAAAATCATTTATTTTCCTTATCACACATTTTAAATATAATAGTTAGTATATGTTCATCTTGGACATGTAAACTGTCTCCTTGCCAAATTTCATTACGATCGGTTGAGTGATTTAGTCGTGATCAGGAAGCAAACAGACACGTACTTTCGCGTTTATACATTTGGCATTTATATATTAGTATGAATTACGCATTTTTAATAAAAGACATTACCGAATGAGTAATTTATTATTTTACTCTTCGTCACTTTCCTCATTGAATGAGATCAGTCATCAAATACGAACTGTAATCCGTTGATTCCCGATGTTCTGTTGCAATTTCTGCTAAACCATTCTTTCACGTGGGACATGCGGCTTTAAATTAGTTCATAAAACTTGATTTCTTCTTGAGTCTCTGCAATTTGAAAAAAAAATGGCTTTATTTTCGTGAAGCGGATCATTAATCCATAGTTTCAAAATTTAGAGTCCCACAACATGTTTTCATGTAATTTATGCTGTTTCGAAAGTTGTTACTGGAAGTGTTGAAGATATAGTTCACCTATCTGAAGTGAAGCTATCTTTTCTTTTCGTTTTGAACTATTTTGGATTCTTCAATGAAATGAACCTGCTGAACAGAATTCTGTAAACATCGGAAAGGATTTTACAAAGACAAATGTGACGCAGATGGGGAGAGTCTTTCATCCGAGTTTCCTTGCCTGTGATATGTTTTGTTATCTTTTATTTCAAACATTTTTTAAATTATTTTTTTGTGGAGAGATTTATGTCAAGAAGTGTGCTTTTCCGTCTAGCCACATTATTTGGGAGAAGTAATGAGGAAGAAGCGGTGTTGGATTGCCGAGGAATGTAAGTTACCGAACCCACATTAGTAAGGGAAACCATAGCTGAAAACTATATACATCTAACAGTAAAGTTAGTGAAATCAACCTTCACAGAAAGCTTCGAAAATCTCTGTGCTTCAGTGACGGGAGTCAAGCTTGAAGGACAAAGTGTGAACAGAGGCGAGGGAAAAGGTCTGAAAAAGTTCAATGCATGATGAATTATGTGAAAGGCCTCTTACCACGTGCTTCGTAGCATGTTCCCCCTATTGTATTTACATCAACTGATGCAAGGCAGAGAGAATATCGTAGGAACCCTCAAAACACTCACCCTGCGAAATCAAATTGGAAGCGACGAAATTCCTCCCCGACCAACCGGGACTAGACCCCACGACCTCCCGAAGCTTTACTCTTGATCCATGTGTGATGCAGTTCGGAAGGGGACGCCCAGGATGACGAGGAATGGGGAGCAACAAGCGAGATCCCCGTGGAAGCAAGCAGAGCGTAGTGGAGGATTGCCACTCAAGATGCGTCCTTTGCGGTGCAGGCAGGGTGACATTCGGGAGGGCGGGACAAAGGGTCAACGGGGCGGGAACGGACCACCACCGCTTAATGCGCGTAAAATTGCCAGTTTATTGGAGCACGCGCTGTGCAGAGCGCGCGTGGCCGTTGTTCGCTGGACAAATGTTTCGCTGTAGTTAGTAATTACTGATTAGCATATTATTGGAAAGCGATTAGTGCAGCCGCTGTGCTTCCCCGGCCCTGCTAGACCTCTTCCATCCTTTCCCCTCCTCTTGGCGATGGGATGGTGGGGTTCTGGGAAGCGCATCACGCCCAACTCTCGCACTCGCCCCTCACTCCCACGCCTCTCTTGTCGTAATCGGGTTATGTGGCTCTGCATGCAGTTTATCCACTTGTTAAAAATAAAACACATCCCACACAGTATCGTTATTATTTTAAAATAACGAGTCGCACTGAGGCTTGGGTGGACAGCCTCTCACGCTTATTGGCTTCAATGCACGAAAACGGGAACTTTCCAAAAGGAAGGAGGGAAAATTGACTGGACAGTGGTTGGAAATCATGTGATGACCGCTTCTGAAATTATAACTTGCTCGTACATCAACGTGTGGAAAACAAGACTCGTATTTTTTTTGTTTGCATCTTTAATCGTTTTCAGTTGATTCACGAACCTTTGTGGAATGGAAATTTGCGCATTAGATCGAGCTAATATTGGGTGTGAATATCTAAAAAGGGAGATTTTGCTGTTTATCACGGCTTCAGAACCCACCTCGGTATCGCAAATACAAGAGTCATTTCATGAGTAACGCACAAATCCATCGTATATCGGAAAGAATGAAGCTGAAACAGGGACACTTCCACCAGTTGCAGATCAAGACGTGAGGAAATATGTTTAATGTTATCCGTTTTTTAAGAACGTGCTACAATTTGTTCTTACGTGGGTCTCGTGTGAAATGTCTACTCAATGGGTCCTCAATGCTTGACTGCTTTTCCGAAATAGAAACACCGAGACATTCCAAGTTTGTGGAAACAAAGATTTGGCGTTCAAGATGAGGTATTCTTGTATCTAATTATCGTTATTGCGTGTCTTGGGAACTTCGAGTTGAATCCAACGAGTGGAGAGGTACTTCTTCCCGGCAACTAGAAATAAATTCTACGAACTTAGTCAAAGGTCAAACAGACCTTGGGTCTCGGTCATTAAGAAGCAGGGAGACTACACTAAAAGAACTCAAGAGATATGCTTCAAGAAAAATGAGCAGGTGAGCAGACATTAAATGTTGTGTATTATTTAAAATGGCACTCCTACATTAATAAGTCAATAATAACCGATCCATTTCTGAAGCCTCGGCTACTGAAAATAAAAAAATTATTCTACATATAGCTTGGGTATTTTGATAACTTGATATTTACATCTAGTGTAACCACGTCAGTACAAAACTGATTTACGCTCACTGGTTAAGAAAGATCCAAACTCGTGCTCCTTCTCTCATTTTCCAACAATAATGAAAACAGAGTCGAAAAGATTACAACGACAAAAATAATTGTCCAAATTGGATTTTTTCATTAGTTTGTATGACATTTTTCTTTGCAAAGTCACTTTAATTGCGTTTTGTAGATGAAAGAGTTCTTCAGAAATATATATTGCATGAGTGATTTTTGAATGCTGTAGCTTCTTAAAACACGCAGTCAATACTTGCACTCACAGTTTATAGTAATTGTTAATAGCGCCACTCACTCAGAAACATGAATTAATCAATGCACTGTACCCTACTGTGTGAATTAAAAGTTATATTACTTACAAAGTAACGCATTCCAACGATGAATAGGAAAAAATCGCAAGAAATAGATTATTATATTGCTTAACAACCCACAAAAATAAAATACAAGTTTAAATTACATTTTATTTTTTACTCCGCAGGGAAGAGAGTTCTCCTACACCATCAATATTTCAATTTTAAAATAAAATTGAAAAATTATTTCTAGTAAAAAATAGAAAATATAACGATTTATTAATTTTACAGTTTAACCTTATGAAATATGTCACAAGCTTTGTAGAAAAGTTTATTGACGAATATATAAAGGCAGCAATAACTTGTGGTTGTTGTCAGGAAGATGCAGTTTCGTAAATCTAAAAATATCATTATTGATAAAGGAATAGTGACTTATGTCGCTCAGATAGGACTTTTATATAGCAATTTTGATTTTTTTCAATTTATGGAATAATAAATTTCTTGTAGAATTGTTTTTCTTTTGTATACTGGAGCGATTCTTGATAATCGAAAACTTGAAGTAACTTGACTTACAAACGCGAAAACTGTTTATTCGCTACAGGTGAGCCGTATAATTTAAAATTACACAGAAAGTAGACCAAAATCTAAGAGAATTCCCATGCTGCAATGTAGTTAAGTCTTCCCTATACTAACTACTGTCAACAAGGTTACTGCTATCACCATATTTAACCTTCTCGTGGGCCAAACATTGTAAATCAATGCTAGAAGTACTGAATGGATATTGAACGCGAATAAATTATTACGTTTCTTCCCCAAATTAGATAACACTACCCAATATATATATATATAGTCTCTTATACACATCTAGATGTGTATAAGAGACAGCTACGACACAA
>NNCF01128038.1:75696-90029 GCA_002313205.1 Laupala kohalensis
TATATATATATATATATATATATATATATATATATATATATATATATATATATATATATATATATATATATATATATATATATATGAGAGAGAGAGAGATTTTGGGGAAAAATGAAACAACTATTTTGTGAGAAACAACAGGTACTGGAAAACGATTTTTTTACCGTGCTCGAATTTCTTTGACGAGAAAATCAAGCAAGTGTTCATTTTTATTGCTACTCAGTACTCTTGAAATGATCGGTACCAATGCTCATGATCAGTCACATGTTCCAACAAACTTTCTCCATCGTTTACAAACAGTTAACGTATATTCATGTTAGTATTGTGCGTTAAGTTTTTTCTGGTCAATGTATATGACCTTACCTCATTGAAATATTGAAACTTGGTAGAAATTTAGACCCTTTTGTTGAGATTATTCACATCGAAGTATTATTTATGAAGACCTTTACTTCAACGAAAAATTGCAGGGCGTTATGTTCTCGTACAACTCACAGAACACTGTTGGACCTTCTCTGAGAAGTATTAGCATTTTACATTGAATATTGACTTCGATGGTAATACTTTTGAGTTCATTGTCGAATGCGGACAGACAGGAAACTGAAGTTTTTTTCTGTTAACCGAATATTTCTCGGTGGAAAATTTATTGTGTGGACATCAGAGAGAAAACGGTTCAAATAATCCAAACAATGTAGCAATTCATGTGAATACTAAAACGCGTAATAATGCTCGCAACATCGCTCTCAGTGAAACTGTAGCGGATGCCGTCGTTTCTGCGCATGCGCTGGTGGGTGTTAGGGATTTAGCGTTGGACACTCGTCCTACACGAGAGCCGTCCACGGAGAAGTTGGATCCGGAAATGATTATTTTCTAAAACACAGCTTGTATGAAGTTATAATTTGCGAATTTTCTGCTTGAATGATTTCCGCAATATCCTCCATTTGTGAATACACGCGGCATTTTGCTTAGTCCCGTGGAACAGGGAAAAAATGAACGCATTGTGAGCGGAAATTACATTTATCGCTTGTAAACGCTCGACGCAAAACACCGGAAACTGTAGTTGAACTATTCCGTATAAATAATTTTTTCGAGCATGGATGGAATAAAAATAGCTAAAATATAATGTTTGTCGTTGGCCTCAATATATTAAATATTTATTGAAGTATTAATGACCAAACATTGTAATTTTTTAAACAGTAAAGTAAAAATGTATTCTACATTAAAGGCATTCCTATCAGATTGAGTGAAAAATAATTTCGTCTTTTCTTTCTCTGTAAAATCGTGTGAACATAAGGAGCGTTGAACCTCTTCGTATGACCGCTTGAAGGATAAAACGCTACTTCCATCTCCAGATCATCCCATCGGTTCCTGTCAAAGTTCGTAAAGAAACCAGAGATGATCCCCGAGTGGAATGGGGCAACAGAGATCGCGCACGTAACTGAACTACTACGCCTATCAAAAATAGAGTCCAATAATTTGCATTCTTTAGTATCCTTATTTGCATTCTTAACAGTTATTATTAAAAGTCCTATGCTGTTACTAATAATAGGATAGAAAAAAGTACACAGTGAATATTAGAATACGCGAATATTAATTATTATCTGTCAACGTAATTGTAAAAATATGTAATGGAATAATATAAAACTGATATAAATGTTATCTTCTTTAGAGGAAATCAATAAATTCCTTCACAAACAGCAATTATGTAATGTTATACTTTTAAATGTGGACTTGGAGATATTCAAGCTGGTGACAACTATTATTTCTTTGGAAGGGAATTATATAGGAGGAGTTCTGAATATTATATGGATGGTGCAAGTGCTAAGACAGTGAATATTATAAAACAAGAGAGATACTTAATAGTTCAGTCATTATAAAATATCACATTTTCGTACGATTTTACAGTACTGAGTTTCAACAAAACTTCCATTCTTCCAGTATTTAATATTCCATTATTAATATTCCTTAGTCCATTCTTTCAGTATTTAATATTGATCCCCCAAAAGAACACAAGATCCATCGCAAATCTAAAATCACTGATGTAAAAGGTATACTTACCTAAAGTTATACTTACCTGTATACTTAAAGATGATTGATCTCCGAAAAAGCAAATGTGGAATGATAAGAAGGAGCGTACTTAGAGCGAATAAAAAAGATCTTGCACTGGGTAAGTTCTTACTCGTGGACATAGATGGAAATGAAGAGTATAAAGCTCGTCTCGTATTTGTAAGATGTGGAAGATGAATTGGAAGAAAATAAAAAGAATTATAACGCAAAATTGTACTCGTTCTAGCTGATGCCAAGTTATCTCAGAAAAAAATCAATCTTAAAGCAATCTCATCCTCTCTAGATGGACAAAAGGAAGATAATAAATACGTTCTAACGCTATTTAACAAAATTAATGTTCGTGGAATTTATTGCGATTTCCTCTCCTTGTTCTCATTCTTTTCGCTTTGATATATTTGCACCTGAAGATCAATATAAATAAAATAAGTCTCGTTAGTATATAGTTGATGTATAGGGTTTATTCGGTAAAGTAACGAATAAAATGTGTAAAAATTTTATGAAATGAGTCATTTCTAGGTTCGAGGACGTTCTGATTACTAATGAAAATATCAATGACTGTTTTACGGCATTTGTATGAAAATACATGAGAAAATAGGCATGTAATGTAAATATAGTTTTGGAATAAATGTAATCATGGCATTAGAAGGGCGAAAATACTATTTAACGTACCCACAACTACGAGGTCATACGTCCGTACTGTCACTTGTTCAATGCTTTACGTTAGAAAAGAATTCGTCACCCCGTTGTCTCAAGAATAATTGTAAAAACGCGGGGTAATTGTATACAGACGAATAAATGTGGGAAATTTCATACTTGGAAACTTCGTTACATGAATTAGTTATATTAGTGTATTTTTACGAATTAAGACATTGATTTTGAGACGTAGAAGAGAAACATTCAAAACTTGTTTACAATTACCCCGCCCGACCTTCTTTCTTTTATATTTTCGAAGATGACCAGATTAAGCAAACATTTGTTTTAGTGATTTATATAAAATCACACCTTATTGAAAAAAATGTACAGAAAGCATACAAAAACCATTTACTACTCAACGTTTCGTATCAGATGTTCGCAATAAAACAATAAAATATACGAGCAGATGCTCAAGTCAAATTACGGAACGAAAATGAGAATAAAGGACAAACATAAAGCAACGCAAAAAGAGTTGTAAAATAGAAAATGAACAAAGTTAACACATTAACGAAGTGACACATCAAATTGTGTAACAATAATTTACGAATTTTAATATTTTAACTATATGCTCAGATATTTTAATATTTTACTTCGTACACCTGATGATAAAAACATGCATCGAAACATAGTGAAATAATTTATTTATTGCATGTATTACATACATTATATTACTAATATATGGTTATATTTGAATAATACAACTGAATGTCTGCTTAATTTAGATAGTTGTAATTCATTCACTTAATCTATTCTCAGTCGTAATGATTAAATTTCCAATAAAGTTTCGAATAAATCGAAGTCCGCGGTTGGTGGAGAATCGTTAAAATATACACCCTTGTCTTGTTGTAAATACGATAAAAAATCAATCAAGGTAATACTTTTACTTTCAATCAGTCGCTCCTGAATAGAACAGGTAAAATTTTATATATGTGGGTATTCCTAGTCACATTGAAATTAATTGCAACCTCGAAGTATCTATGATTTTCACGGCAGTAGTGATGTGAACGCTAATTTCTATGAATTCTGTGACCCGTTTTTAACGTCTCATTGTAAAATGAAGACTTCTCCGGGATTTTGTTAAAGTCGACTTAACTTGTTTTTTCCCATGTAAGTTTGATAATTCAGATATATTTCAAGAAATTACTGATTGTCATTCATTCCGACCAGGACATTTAACCACAAAACCAGTAACTTCATCTTTGCTAACCACAATAATGATATTATAACTTCTCCGTATTAAATGTGCTATCATATTGCGCAGTAAATCTACAAGTAAATTTGTAGTAAATATTTTTAAACCCCATACTGAAATTTTATTTATTGTTTCTTTCGAACGCTAATGGTTTTGGTACAAACATTGAGGTATTACTACTTCTCCGGGTAGTAATCTTCTTTGGGCTCTAATGACCTTTGATGTTGACGAGCCCTAAAGCCCCACAAAAAAAAAAAAAAAAAAAAAAAAAAANCTTCAAATGGTTTCCGATCTATGTCGTCTCGTAAACGTAATAGTTAAATCGAGAGGGGCACACTGCATATTCCATTTATAATTTACTTGCAGTTTACTACTTAATATTTTACGTAATAAATTGTGTTATTTCATATGAGAGATATATACCGTAGAACAATAACGAAAAAAAAGTACTATAAAGAAGTGTAATATTGGTAAAATCATTTTTTTTTCTTGAGTAAATTCTTTATAGGATCCGCAATGTGATGGGAAATTATTTTGATGAAATTCATTTTGTATGTGTGATTTCCTCCAGTTTTTGAAATATACAATTTTCATAGGTTCATCTGCTAGTAGATAAATTCATCAAAACATTTCGAATCACTGTGAAAAAAACCGCGTAGTCATGTCTGTTGTGTGTTCTGTCTTAATTTCCGATTTTAAAGCAATACAAGGGTATGAAAACACAAGCCTTCGGTGACTACCACATAACTATACTCAAAGTCACGTAACGTTATCTAAAACAAAGCAATATGGTTGTCTAACACAAATTACCAACTTCTACGTAACAAATCCTCGAAAATCTCTGTGCAAGTAATAATAGTTGTTGGTTTAGTTTATTTTTAGTTTTAGTTTTAGTTTTAGTTTTCGTTTTTACCTTTTTATCTTTTTACCTTTTTTACCTTTTTTACCTTTTTTACCTTTTTTACCTTTTTTACCTTTTTTACCGTTTTACCGTTTTACCGTTTTACCTTTTTAGTCTTGTAGTCTTGTAGTCTTGTAGTCTTGTAGTCTTGTAGTCTTGTAGTCTTGTAGTCTTGTAGTCTTGTAGTCTTGTAGTCTTGTAGTCTTGTTGTAGTCTTGTTGTAGTCTTGTAGTCTTGTTGTAGTCTTGTAGTCTTGTTGTAGTCTTGTAGTCTTGTTGTAGTCTTGTAGTCTTGTAGTCTTGTAGTCTTGTAGTCTTGTAGTCTTGTAGTCTTGTAGTCTTGTAGTCTTGTAGTCTTGTAGTCTTGTAGTCTTGTAGTCTTGTAGTCTTGTAGTCTTGTAGTCTTGTAGTCTTGTAGTCTTGTAGTCTTGTAGTCTTGTAGTCTTGTAGTCTTGTAGTCTTGTAGTCTTGTAGTCTTGTAGTCTTGTAGTCTTGTAGTCTTGTAGTCTTGTAGTCTTGTAGTCTTGTAGTCTTGTAGTCTTGTAGTCTTGTAGTCTTGTAGTCTTGTAGTCTTGTAGTCTTGTAGTCTTGTAGTCTTGTAGTCTTGTAGTCTTGTAGTCTTGTAGTCTTGTAGTCTTGTAGTCTTGTAGTCTTGTAGTCTTGTAGTCTTGTAGTCTTGTAGTCTTGTAGTCTTGTAGTCTTGTAGTCTTGTAGTCTTGTAGTCTTGTAGTCTTGTAGTCTTGTAGTCTTGTAGTCTTGTAGTCTTGTAGTCTTGTAGTCTTGTAGTCTTGTAGTCTTGTAGTCTTGTAGTCTTGTAGTCTTGTAGTCTTGTAGTCTTGTAGTCTTGTAGTCTTGTAGTCTTGTAGTCTTGTAGTCTTGTAGTCTTGTAGTCTTGTAGTCTTGTAGTCTTGTAGTCTTGTAGTCTTGTAGTCTTGTAGTCTTGTAGTCTTGTAGTCTTGTAGTCTTGTAGTCTTGTAGTCTTGTAGTCTTGTAGTCTTGTAGTCTTGTAGTCTTGTAGTCTTGTAGTCTTGTAGTCTTGTAGTCTTGTAGTCTTGTAGTCTTGTAGTCTTGTAGTCTTGTAGTCTTGTAGTCTTGTAGTCTTGTAGTCTTGTAGTCTTGTAGTCTTGTAGTCTTGTAGTCTTGTAGTCTTGTAGTCTTGTAGTCTTGTAGTCTTGTAGTCTTGTAGTCTTGTAGGTTTGTAGGTTTGTAGGTTTGTAGGTTTGTAGGTTTGTAGGTTTGTAGGTTTGTAGGTTTGTAGGTTTGTAGGTTTGTAGGTTTGTAGTTTTTTAGGTTTGTAGGTTTGTAGTTTTTTAGGTTTGTAGGTTTGTAGGTTTGTAGTTTTTTAGGTTTGTAGTTTTTTAGGTTTGTAGGTTTGTAGTTTTTTTAGGTTTGTAGGTTTGTAGTTTTTTTAGGTTTGTAGGTTTGTAGTTTTTTTAGGTTTGTAGTTTTTTTAGGTTTATAGTTTTTTTAGGTTTATAGTTTTTTTAGGTTTATAGTTTTTTTAGGTTTAGTTTTAGTTTAAGTTTAGGTTTTGGTTTAGTTTAGGTTTAGGTTTTGGTTTAGTTTAGGTTTAGGTTTAAGTTTAGGTTTAGTTTAAGTTTAGGTTTAGTTTAAGTTTAGGTTTAGTTTAAGTTTAGGTTTAGTTTAAGTTTAGGTTTAGTTTAAGTTTAGGTTTAGTTTAAGTTTAGGTTTAGGTTTAGTTTAAGTTTAGGTTTAGTTTAGAAGAGGGCTTCTAGACAGACTCAGACTGGTCTGTGAACTTAGGCTATGAAGAGCCCATTGTGCGGTCCATGTAATCCTATTAACGGCGTCCTGTCACTGCGCCCTCGACTGGGGAAAGATCCTTCCTGCCAATGTCAGGATCGAAGTTTTGTCCTGGTTTAGTCTCCAAAAACCATTCTTTTTTTCGCCTCCAGGGCCTCACAGTCCAGGATTACGTGACGGACAGTTCCTTCAGTCTCCCCGCACAAACGATAGGTTTCGTCGCCGTTGAACAGCCCTACCGTTTAGGTGTTTCAGGACATGGCTGTGTCCAGTGATTAGTCCCATCACTGTCCTGATGTCTTCCCAGTTCATGTGAATGAGGAATTTTATTAGAGTAGGACTGGATTTCTTGACAAGAAGTTTGCCTTACCTTTGACCGGGCAGCTGCATCCACAATCTAAGCTGTGTTTCAACTGCCCAGTTATGAACCGCAGTTCGAGCTGTTGAACGACTGATTCCGCATGAAGGTTCCGGTCCGAAGAAAGGTAACAGGGAACCTTTTTTCGCACGTTCATCAGCCTTTTGTTCTCTTCTATGCCTTGATGATCAGGCATCCATCTGAGCTCCACAGTGTTGCAGAGAGCAAGGGTTGTGAGAGACTGAATACACTCCCAGACACGTTTCGAAAAAGTGTCAGAATCTAGTGCCTTTAAGACGGCTTGACTACCTGAGAGGATGAGAATTTACTTACCGCATTAGCCACTCTCATGTCCCTTTAATGCACAGATAAGGATGGCGTGGATTTCTGCCTGAAATACATTGCAGTATTCCCCAAGGCTGCGGAAGACTTCTGTCTTAGGGGATTTACTTAACACCCCAAATCCGGTTCTTGTTCACACGCGAAACACATCTGTGAAGAACAACAGTTGGTCCGGGTGATGGTCCATGTCGTTCCACTCTGTTCGGGAACGAAGTTCGACCGAGAACGGTTTGTGTAAGAGGGATTCAGTTGGCATGAGATCTGGTCTCATGTCCAAAACTGGTCCTTTAAGCACTTCATCCGTAATGAGAGAGTGGCCTGCTATTCGTGTGCTCCCCTTCCAGTTGCCGCGAGGATGGCGGCCTGCCTCATTAACCTTACGGGATTTGTTTGGTCTCCATTTCTTGGGGTCGAAGGCATCTCCACGTTCAGCCAATTTAGCTTTCATGGCCTTCTTACGTTGTGCGCCAGACAGTCTAGTCTTCAGTTTGAGCTTATTAAGCTTGTCCGGAGTATCCTGGGGTATCCGGACTCTTAAGGAGGTTGGCTTTTTCAGCGTCAGAGAGTGTTGGAGTTTCCTCTCTCGCTTGAGTGTCCATCTCATTATTCACAGAGGTTTGTCCGGAGACTTCCTCAACAAATGAGGTTTGTCTGGGGACTTGCTCAGTGAACGTCTGAGGGACAGGTCCCTCACTGGTAATGGTTGTGGGCTTACAGTGTCCCTCAGTGGTAATGGCTATGGGCTTACTGTGTCCCTCAGCAGTGTTATCGGTTTATTATTATATTTGTTCATGGTGTTCCCACGAATAACTATGGACGGAAATAGTCCGCCCGGCCAGAGCCCTGCATGGTTGGGTAAGACTGCTTACAGCAGGAGGTCTCCTGGAATCCTGGAGACTCCGTTTGTGATATCATTAAGTCCGGTACCATTCACCCCATCGGCACGGGTCGCTTGACACCTTAGGGTTGTCCAAGGGTAAAATTGAGTGACAGATATAGTAATAGTTACGTCAGAGTAAGATTTTTGGGCAACAGATTGACCCGACAGAAGAGAGTAGTGCGAAGGTAAGGGAGCGTTGATAGGTGATAGAAGAGAAGGCTGCCAGTTCAGTTCATCCTGGTCTGGAGTAAGCAAGAGTTGGACCAGGTAGTTTCCAGGTGTACGACGCAGAAAGGCTCCACAAGTGAAGGAGAAGGGTGGAGCAGTTTCTCGAGGACGCACTGGCTCGGCACATATATGTATGCATGAAGGCATCCATAATAGTTGTTACAAAAGAGATTATATGCCGTAAAATAATTAACACAACAAACAAAGACATAGGGCAAGATTCGTTGTACTCGCTCGTTACAGAAAGAGTAGAATGGAGCAGCAAGAGCAAGTGCATTAAATCGATGGCCGATGTTGCCGATTCATTTAAGTTTTAAAAAATTCGAAAGCCTTCTCAATATAACGTGAGGTTCTCTTATCATTACTCTGATGGACGATGGCGATGTAAAAACGTTGGCTGCACTGTTTGTTCCAACATAAAGCCAGGTAGACTGACAATAAATAAATAAATAATATATTGACAAGAGAGCAGGTACTAACTGCCTATGTTCGTGGTGAGGACTTATTTCCAGCCAATAAACTAATACATCCAATTACAACAAACTAATAAACACAGTGCGTTCCCCTTCATGTTTTCCTTGGGTTACATTTTCTTTGAGTAAAGTTACATGACTTTGAGTATAAAGCAGTGAATAATTCTCATTTTTTCCGTATTTCCTACTGTGCTCGGTTTTTGAGTAAACATTCTTGTGACAAAATAAAATTATCTAGGGAAGATGTACGTGTTATGTATCCAACTCCTCCCGAAGGGAAATTTAATTTTTATTAACAATGCTTAGAATATTAATTTTAAAATGTATGATTGTTATTAATTATATTAAAATTACTAATAATATTAAAATTAATACGAGATTTGGCATATTAGCTTTCAGTTCTAGAATATAGCAGCTATTTTAGAAAAAATCTTGAAATCGGAACGGAAGGCAATTTCAAATGAGACATAACGCCGTCATAAAAAAGGGAAACTAGTCTCAAATAGGTTGAGTAAAAGTATACTGTGTTTAAAAAACCTACTTGTTGTATTATTGTCTGTGAGTTCTATAATATCTGTCTAATGGTCTCATATTTCTTCGAATTTTAGATATTTAATACTTCTTATTTGCTTCCCATCCCTAGAACCAGATTGTAACATTCGTATGAACGAACCTGGTTTGTTTTGCGCCGCCGTCAACACTTTGCTTCTTAGGTGGATCACCATCCCATCGTCTCCTCTGCAACAAGCTCTCTTTTGGTCTCTGTTTCACCACTCAAACCCCACCACTATTTGCTCGGCGGTAACGCTTCACTGCCCCAGGCTTCCTGCAAAACAGCTCCCTGAAGGGCCGTTACATCCAGCCTTCGAATAACTCAGAAAACTAATTGGTAGCGGGCAGCGCAGTAAATAGTGCGCAAGGTGATCGCAGCGCTAATTGCGCCCATGGAGCGCAGTGGGATATAATTGGATTTTTGATGGACATAAACTCTCTTCCGTTACTCGTATAAGAGGAAAAACTGTTATTTCTTTCCGTATTCGAGTTCAAAAGTCCTAGATCCAGAACTACGTTTGAATGTACGGTCTATCTGACGATGGTTGGCGTGGCGACTCTTTGACTGCATGTTTCCACTTCTGTCTACTTTTTTCTGGGCCAATTCCAACCGGAATCCTTCCGGTTCTGCGACAGATAATTGCCACGTGAATCGCATCATTGAGCGACCAGAACAAACCTCTTATTTTGCCTCGACCTATACTGGCAGACTTTTGCTCTGTTTGAAATTAGTGAAATAATTCGAAGAAAACGACACCGAACTGGACTAAAATATTAAATTTTAAGGTATTTAAAAAATAAAATAATACAAATGAAGCCCTTGTATTTATACAGCCTTCCTTTTTAATGCCCAGTTCTTTATATTTCTTTGGCACCTTTGATGTCAGACCAGTCCTCAGAGAGTTCAGGTGGCAATTATCTCCTGGTGAGCTCAACAGAAGTAGAATGGGAACGCAGGAAAGCCAAAAGTCCTCAAGCCACAAGTCAACACCGTTAGAAGGACCATAAGCAGTAGCACGTAAGAACGCTTCATTTTCTGCTCACCAATTCTGCTCTCTCTCACCATTAGAAACCTGAAGTTTGTATCAACTCGTAGTCTTTTCCCGGGAATGAGAAGCAGCACTGTACCGTTATGTTAAATCATTTTTTAATTTTAAAAAATCACAAAAGAACCTTCACATTCTAGGTACTCGCTTTTTCTACATTTGTCGAAAACTATCACTTTAATGTATTAATTTTCAATTTGAATTTCATCCAATTGCAAAGACTTGCCAAGTTTTATGTTTATCATAGTAAAAGCAGCTAACTTATTTGGGTTCCGAATGAAAACATGGTAGCAATTTAACTATATGCACCAAAAAACAATGAGATTTGATTGACTGGAGTAGTAGTGAAACTTTGTGGATAATTTATTAAAATTAATTGAATGAGGTGGGCATGGATCAAAGAGAAAAAACAGAAAAGAGTTTTATAGCGTTCAATCGTGACCTCACTAAAAATAATTATAAAATAAATACCGTGCTTCATTTTGTGAAGTTTCGAGTAGTTCCCACAAAGTTTCAGCAGAGACATATCAAGGTATATAAGCAACTTGTTACCAAGATATATAGAAATTTGTTTATAGAATCAAAAACATACATTCACCTGACGACTGCAGGAGTCTCTGCTGAAACGTTGTGAGACAATAAATAATCGTATACAGAAAATGGTCGGAGTATAATCAATGTAATTAATTCTTAGACACATGTATAAATTTTGGTTGGGCCAGAGATTTATGCGGGGATGAAAATATATGTAATACCGGATATGTAGAGCTAAAAATCAATTTAGTTGATTTTTTTTCTTGACGGAGCTTCCTCTCGCGTTGAGCCATGGAAACATGCCCTGGTGAAATCTCATATGGATGGATTTGATCGTGGAAGATTGATGTTGCACAGAAACATGATCTACGCGTCAAAATATGGAAGACTCAATAAGCTTCTTTTACTTGAACAAACTTGACGGCGATTAGACTCCAGAAGAGTTAATCCACATTGTAATTACGTTTGAAGAATTTGAATATAGTTAAATGAAATGACCTTACTTTCACATACTCGATTTATTTTTATTTTTGTCAGTACTTGTCTGATGATGGCCCACAGTGAGGGTCGAACGTTGTCAAGTTCTTTAATTGAAAATAAATCGAATCTGTGAAAGAAAGGTCGTTTAATTTAATAGTTAAATCCAGAAGGGTTAAGTTGATAATGATCGCATTAACTATATTTTCTTTTTTTGTAATCCTGAAAAGTTTAGTAACTTACACGCGTAGTACCATGACGCAAGGAAATTTAATTGACAACACAGTAATGTATATAATCAAGAAACAAAGAAATAAAATGAACATCCGCTCTGTGGAGAACAATTTTAACTAATTCGACGTAGCGATTTTCGAAGGAACACTTTCTTCGTGAGTGAGAATTAAAAATTTCCCAACGATTTTCAAATTTATTCTAAAAACACACGCTTCTCAGTTTCTCTTTTATTTTTGAACTAACAAATAGCAACATTTCAGTTAATTTATTCATTCTACTGAGTTTGGCATCATTCTAAGAAAACAAGACTATTGTTTCCAACCCTTTAATTCAGAAGTGAAATGTGTTATATATAAAATCTCGTATTTTTGTGATTAAAACTCACCTTTATCTTTTATGTCGCTTATCTTATTATACGAGGATTTTCTTTCGTTTGTACTCTTCAATTTTTGTTGAAGAACATGTGCAATATAACAATAATTCCATCCATTTCCATCAAGTATTGCTCATTTAAAAAAACTAAAAATGCATAATCAAGAGAAATAAATTATGTGGCAAACTATGTCTGGCCACCTGCTGTTCGCGGTATTGTTGGTTAGCGAAGCTGCTACGAAGCACTTAGGAGCTGCGTTTGTATACACGAGTTCAGTTACGGTTGTGACGCGCGCTATTCGTGCTGCGGTACGCGGAGGACCGGAGACTGCCGGTCTCTCGCATTGTTTCTTTCAAAGTTAAAATTATGTTCGAGGAAAGCATCTACCTCACTAATGAGAGTGTCTTAGATAAATGAATCGCCATTAACATGTTCAAATAACAATAAATAAAATTTATTATTAATACATAGTTTCCATCAGAATAACGTATTCCACGTGTAAATCTTTGGGTTGCATCTCGTATTCAGTCCATCCGTTGTAATGGTGGAGGCAAAGATGTGGTATAAACCCATAATTAATAAAAAATGTTAAATTAAACAAACTGAATGGCTAATACGGACGAAATATTGACGAGTCAACGTGAGCAAATTTGTATCAAAAGACGTCGAATTAGACCGAATTTTACATTATTTGGATATCGGTGAGGCGATAGTACTAGTATTAATTTTTAAGAATAAATGAAAGATGTAGTGTTGTCTACTAGTAAAATATTTATTCAGATAGTACTTTCGCCAGCTTAGCTGACATCTTCAGTTTAAAAATAAATAAAATAAAATACAAGAAATATAAACAATATGTAAGAATGCAAAATACAGGAATTTGTTCTTAGGTTCATTAATTTGTTGCTCTGTTTCCATTACACTTAAATACTTTATCATATTTTACTTAATTTCAAATTTTTATAATGTTAACAAATTTCAAATGTTCACAAACTTAATAATAAATCCCTGTATTTTGCATTCTTACATATTGTTTATATTTCTTGTTTTTTATTTTATTATAAACTGAAGATGTCAGCTAAGCTGGCGAAAGTACTATCTGAATAAATATTTTACTAGTAGACAACACATCTTTCATTTATTCTTTACATTCTTACACTTTTACTTGAAGAGCAACGGCCTTAATGTTAATGTGGTGCTGATCTCGCAGTAAAATGTCTAATAGAGGACTGTAGTGACCTTTCCCATCTTAGAATCCTCCATGGGCTGAAATCTAAAGCACGGCAAGATCTTACTAACGACCCTCAATCTATCGACGACACGTTATCTTCTTTTTATAAGGCCGGTATTACATGGTCATATTTCTAGGTCATATATCTATTATCACAGAACTTGGATAAAATTTAAGTTTGTGTTATGCACAACCTTTAATAATAGTTGAGCTGCGATCGTATATACGTTCTCGTTGAGAGAACATATTATGTATTTCATAATAGACATATCACATAGAAATACGATACTAATAGACGTATGACCGTGTAATACCAGCCCTGGATCAGTAAAATTATATTGTAATGTCTGATACTTGTACATTAAAGTAATCAATTTTGTAAACTAAATTTCATGTAAAAGTGTCCTTAATTACTAATGGTCTCTGTTGTCGAGCCAAATGTGTGTGTGAAGCAATAGTGACTGTCGTATATCAGAATTATAGTGTATTTTTAGTGAACATTAAATTAAATTGTATCACGTTCCGCTTTGTACACTACTGATAACAAAAAAGGACCCATTTATTTTTCTAAGTCCCACGCTCTGACCAGTTTTGGATCTGTTAAGTTTGCAACGCCTCTTCAGTTCACAAGTGTCACTGGGATTCAAACCCACTTTGTGGTGACAGAACAGTCATAGCAGTGCTTTACTGTTCTCAGCCAATTACACTTTTGCTGGAGGAGGTAAAATGTCTGTTGAAAAATTCGAACAAATAAATAGCCACTCAAGTCTGCGTGTTTTAGTCGGTTAAATTAATGAAAGAGATTTCAATTTTAGTGATATTTGTTGTAATTTAAAACACGTTTTTTGTAATATTAGTCTCGGATCACGATTTTATATGCTGCACGATTACTTTTTTTTTGGGGGGGGGGCTTTAGGGCTCGTCAACAGCGAGGTCATTAGAGCCCTTAAAACTTGTACAGGTAGGGAAAATGCAGTTACGCTCTAGGGAGA
>NNCF01128038.1:90261-115702 GCA_002313205.1 Laupala kohalensis
AAGAGGAAAATGAAAGATACCCTAGCCCTAATAGCGTCGGGATCGAAAAGAACAAGAGGTGACCAAGGGAGGTCAGAAAAGAGAAAGGAAGGAGCATGGCACAAGTAAGTGGAAGTAATGCCAGACTCAGCTCGGGGCCCCGTGTTCGCCAAACACGTACTTACTAGATGTAAGTTCCCTGGGGGGTGCACGATTACAACCAGTGTTATATTGTTGACCATTATATTATTAGAACATGTAATTTATTTGTTCCTTAAGTATTTTTATACTATTTATAACTCGAGAATTAAACTTTTGTGTTATTAGTTCATATTTTAGACAAACGTTTCCTATATTTATTTAATTCCTTTTCACATATATGAAAAACTTAAGAGAATCGCAAATTATGTGAAATTACTTTCGACAATACACATCACTTGTAGGCAATGAGATTTGATTTCTTTACTTCACTGTATAAACATAAGAAATTATAGGAATGTTTATAAGTAATTTGTGATTCGAATTATACCAATTCCATACGATATCTTGCAATTATATTCAAATTCTGTTAAAAACTATATTTTATCACAGTATTACGCAAACGTTTTTTACAGAAACTAATATATTTTACATTGCCTATGAAGAACTTGCAAGACAACGAATCTCGAGATGTCGTTTAAATATAGAGAATGGTAAAGTTCATTGAAGTCAAGAATATATAGAATATTTTTGTTATAAAAATGTCCAAAATGTGTATAATAAGAAAATACAAAATATTTATGTAATAGCGGACAGAAAAATAAATGGGCCCTTTTTTGTTATCAGTAGTGTACCATGAAAATTTTCCTCTATTGAGCTGATAATCGACCAACCAAAGTATCTTCCTTTGTGCAAAAATTGTAGCTTTGACTCCCTAGGCGACAGTTGTCTGGACGTCTCACTATCTGGACTATGAAGTAGCTAAAATGTGGATACACATTTAAGTCCTTAATTTTTGGGATGTTTTCAACACGAGAAAACCGCTGAGGAATATAATCCAAGTTATCCAAATGTAATTATAATAAACAAGAATTAAAACTTTTAATATTTTTCAGACTGTTATTTAAGAATTACTTTTTAAACGAAAGGCGTTGACTTAAAATGTGGTCGTATTAAGATAATTTCCGTGCCTAATAAGTGTTTTCCAACACAAAATTGTTCGCCGATTCTGTTTAGCACGATTTTATCCGCAACGACTAAATTTTAACCGTAATTTTAATGAAATAAAAATTCTACCTGACAATAAGTTTCATCCTTTGGTTTAAAAGTAATCTTTTTTTGAAAAAGTGTGAGAAGAGGAATATAATTTGCAACCTAATCAATACTCACTACTGTAAATAAAGGCATACATTACTTTAAAGTTCTTACAGAGAAACAGAAGCTTTCAACAACACGTTTTCATCTGAGTCATGTTGCCCAAGGGCGTAGTGAAGTGTTCAGGCAGGGTCTTGACTTATTATGGGATGCAGCAGAAATCGCCCACAACCATGGTTTATTGTACTCGCTGAATAGGAACATATTGTACTCAGGGTCCTGGAATAGGAACGTAAATACCTCATCCAGTGAATGTATTAAATGTGTAAATAACTACTAGTGAAATATTTTCCCCATGTAAACTGGAGAATTAATTTTACATGACCTCTAAACGAATATTTGTTATGATTTTTGAATCGAAAATTTCACCTCAAGAATAATTTCTACATTCTTAATAAACATATGGTAGCACTAAATCCGTGTTTTACGTTATCTCATAGCTCTCATTCAAACAAATGTACAGCTATAAATAATACCAATGTATAGCTATAAATAATACAGATGTATATCCATGGTAATACACCGTCTCTGTAAATGAACCCGGAGTGACCGTCACTCACTGACTCATTCATCAGCGCAAAGCAAAAACTTGAAATTTGGACAGAGTGCTTTTATTACGAGCTCTCCTTTAGCTTCACCTGTTAGTTTGTTAGTTACAATCGGTTTCGAAAACAATAGACTCGATTTTAAACCACCGGTTCAATTTTCCTATCCGTCAAAATACAACAAATGATACATGAAATTTAAGAGTATCAAATTCTGCGTTGTAAGCTATTAGTTGAATAATTTTTACTTGTCTCTGAGTATTTTTTGTTGTGTTGAGAAGGTAAAAAGCGCGGTATTTGAGCGTAATGAAGGGGAGGTTGAACTTCGAATATTACTTTAACAACACTGTTAACAACATTTAAATTTGTATACAATGTTGCTGGGATAAGTATTCATAAGATGAGTTAATTTTATCTTGGCCAAAATAATTGTCCTGGTAATTTTTATAAAACCTTGCTATCTCAAGATTGGCTAGTCGTACAGTCTTCCATTAAACATATTAATAAATATGACGAATTGCATAACCTATGCCTTTGCGTTATAAGTTGTTATCTTATCATTACGAACAGCGATGGAAATTCTTATTTGTGCACAGGTAATTGAAATATCTCTTTGTTTTTTTCGATATTTCAATTTTAATGAGAGCAAAAAGTTAAAAATATTTTGATGCTTTTGTTGATGGCGTTGAGGCATGAAATTATTTTCTCAATAGCTCACAGAACAAATAAGTTGTCAATTCAATTTTTTACATAAGTGTTCCCAAAATCAATATGTAAAAATCACTTCCTGCAATGTTCTATATTTCACTTGTAAGTAGATAAAAGGGGTATAAATATTCCATGCCCATATCCCAACTGACGGACACATGAATCTACGCAGACAGAATACTATTAAGATACGAACATGAAATGTTGCATTTCTATTGTACAGACCCGCAAAGAAAGGGTTTTCCGAAATTCTGATGATGTTTGGGATGAAATGTGATTGTTCATATTTTCTCTAATATTTATATGCTTTACGAAGTAATGGATACATCATCTTCGTTTTCGTTTGTAAACGTTGTGAATTTCTTACATCTACAGAGGGTTTTCTAGGTTTTTCGATATTTAAATTTATATGGGTGCAAAGGTGC
The DNA here is from genome assembly GCA_002313205.1 of Laupala kohalensis. Taxonomy (NCBI): domain Eukaryota; kingdom Metazoa; phylum Arthropoda; class Insecta; order Orthoptera; family Trigonidiidae; genus Laupala; species Laupala kohalensis. The sequence goes on from NNCF01128038.1 coordinate 93,272, forward strand.
ACACGTGCATTCGTGAGTTAGTCGTTAGCGATAATGACGTGGAAATATTATTATCGCTTTATGTCAGGAAATAATTGAGATAAGATATCGTTTTCAATAAAATAAATATTATCTCGGTTTTTATGTGTCACGTTCTAATCTAATCAAATAGCTAAAAGTCAATTTCTTTAATTCCGGATATTCCAATTTTTAATGGGTGAAAGTGAATAAAAATATTTGGTGCGCGGTCCTGAATGTTTGACTTACACATCAAATCAGAGAGAAAAGGATAGAGACTTGAAATTTGAACGGGAACCGGAAAGAAGATTACTGCTGACCAGCGTGGTACAATCCGTGTTACTCTATGGAACACCAATATGGGGACATCATGCCCATAAAAGAATAATTAAGAGATACATGGCGCCTGTCCAAAGGAAAATGGCTTTCAGAGTCATTTGTGGATATCGACAGGAGCAGTTTTTGTATTATCAGGCATCCCTCCCATCTGGTTGCAAGCAAATGAAAGGGCGATAATATGGGAGAAACAAAACCAAGTAGGCGCAGACAAAATTCTTCGACAGGAGGCGAAAGAGGAAACTCGCAGAGAGTTGAATAGAGAATTGCAAGCCGAATGGGACGCATATCCAAAAGGACGATGAACACATTCATCGATCCCTAAGATTGAAGAGTGGTGCAGGTGACGACATGGCCAGCAGGACTACTATCTCACGCAATCCACCAGCGGACACTGGTGTTTTGATGCATACTTGCACCGTATGCACAGACGAATGAACCCAAGCTGCCAGAGCTGCGGAGCAGAACTGGACGACCCAGAACATTCCATCTTTGCGTGTCCTGCATATGAAAGGGCATGCATTATATCCGCTGCTGAAGTAGGATGTATTCTGCAACCTGATAACCTTATCACCTAGATGATGTAAACCCCCGAGAAATGGGAAAAAGTGGCGTGTTTAATTCGGCACATTATCATGAAGAAAAGGAAGAAGGAGGCAGAATATGAAAGCGGAGAAGAGTAAAGTCCACAGAGAAGGAAAGAAGTGATACTCCTGACCCCTAATCCTGACACCTAAGTAATAGGTCGAAGGGACGGGGGAGTAGGGAACGTGCAACCACCGGGGAAATCTACATGAATCATAACAGGCCCCACTGAAGGAATGCTAACGCGGTTCCAGTGGGGATGGGGTCCTGGTGTCGTAGGGCCACTGTTGAGGAGCTTGCTCCTTCCACGTCCACCAAAAATAAAATATCATACATCATAACATATCTCATATATATATCGTAATAATAACAATTATTATTATATAATATTTGTTAGTAGTATAATTTTCATAATAATGTTTATTATTATTATTACAAAATTATAATTATTATATCTTAGTTCTTCTTCCTTACTAATATAGCGTGTTATGAACTGGAAACGAGATGGGTACTAATTACTAAATTTTAGGATTAAGAGTTATGAAAGCGTTTCGCGCCCACATGAGACACGTGGACTGCGGCGCTACCTATTTTTGCTGTCCTCGAACATGACGAGGAATAAGTTCTTGACTTCACCACTGAAACTGCGAAGCGCTAGTATTCACTGCAGAGTAGCGCTGCTTTGGCAGTTCAGGAAACTAAGATTAAGGATCTCTATTATGATATATTCGGTTAGAATGAAATATTTTTGTTATGCTGGTACTTAATGACACCATCTTAGTGCTCGATGGACACGCTATTTGTTGCTGAATCGTTAGGAAAAATATAAATATATTTTGATAGAGGTGTTTCTGTAAATTTTATAAGTCTGTGAGTTTCATAAAAATCGGTAGAGCAGTTATCGATACAAATTATAGATATATAAGATCAAACAATTATTGTTTGCGTATTAGTAAATAACTCCTCTTTGATACAGGAAATATTTATTTACTTTATATAGCGATCTAGTAATATTTTATTCATGTCACTTGCAAGTGAACATTTTTCGGTGGCAGATAAAGGGAAAAAATGTGTATATAACAACATTTTTTAGTTTATAGGAGTACATCTCGAAAACTCATTACACGACGCATAAAAATCTAAAAAGTCGCGTATCATAACTGTACAAGAAACTTTCGTATGTATGAAATTAAGAGAAAAATTATACATTTTATAATCCTTTACGATAAAGATAGCTGTAATTGTATGTACCTAAGGATGTACATTCTGGATTCTTTTTCTCAAGAACGGTTGTACAGATTTTGAGTAATTCACAGAAAATAGATCTTTTGAATCAAAAATGCAATCTAAGATGTTCTCATTTGTTGGTAGATTTGTTTTTAATATTAGCAAATACCATATTACGCTTTCTAAAGAATATAACACTTCAAATCGTGTATATTGCCGGTACATCGATGATATGGCAAGACCTTCAGAAACAAAGTAAACAATAAATTTTTCGTATCTTCTAAGATTTAATATCTAAATACGAGGAGAAAAATCGAAAGATATCTTGAATTCTCATCCTAACCATGGAGTAGGGGAATATCCAGCCAGTAATACAGACAATATTGACAATGCAGTCAGCAAATGACTAATATGGTCAGGGTGCTAGAGGATTTTTCTAATTTTCTCACCGAACAATCATCTCGCTTGTTAATTACCAAACTCAGTTCTTCTTTTATTATTTACTATATTTTTGCTAGATAATTTGAAGTAAATGTAGTTTGGTACATGAAGTCCATCAAAATAGAAGTAAATTATGAAAATTTCACAATTTGTACAGCAATTTCACCTAAGCAGAGGCTTGTTTTAAACGTCCAGTGTGGGATTACCGCGTAAGCAAGCAGAGTTAATGACTTTCCTTAAATTCGTGTCCCTATATTTAAGTATTTATAAAAAAAATAAGCATTCATATAACCAAATATTCAATTAAATACATTAAATTAATTTTAGATAAAAATAATACATCTTATTTTTTTATCATTCTATGAAAATAATTTGGAAAGGAAATCTTTACAGTTTCATTTTGATACTTTGCTTTAAATGATAGTTCGTGATAGTACAATGGTTCGCCGTGAAATACTTGCGAATCATTCCTTGAAGTATCTTACTATTAGTAAAGAAGAATGACAAACCATTTATACGACGATCGACATATTTCCATACCTCTTCCTATTGTTCTGATTGTTATTGTTAAGTATTTCTAATCTTTGTAACAAGAACTATTGCAATATTGTTCACGTATTTCCATTAAAATTTATTTTATTGGTGGAATCGTTTATTTAGTTAGTTTCCATCTTAGGTGAAATACTAATTTCAGGCTAATCACGTCGGGGATCGAGGAGGACAAATGGAAGTGTGTGTGTTCTTCTAAAATATCAAGAGTAAGCCAATCCCGTAAACGAAACACGAGATCAACGTGAATAATTACCTTGTAACACTACTGACAAGCCTGAAACTCAGCAGATATTACACGAATGATAGTTGTGTCAGTCGATGTCTTGAGGAATTCGTAATCCACGATGTGGACCACAAAGAATTAATCTAAAAGAAATAATATCAAAATTAATTCATTAATTCGGATATTATCTCTGAAAAGAATAGATTGTAAACTGAAAATAAAACGAAATTTTGAAATAAAACATATCTTTCATTATTTACTCCTTTGCGTTAAATCAGTAAATTACTGGAACTGTGGGACCAGAAGCTCTGATTCTTCTTCTGACACAAGTACCTTTCTCAAACGTTGAGGGGGACGTATCTGACTGACTAATCCAAAGAAACCAAGGAACAACCCACTCTGCAAGCGGTGAATCGTCGTTATCTTATCGACGAATTCCCAAGCAACAGCTCATAATCACCAAGATATTAATAAAATGAATATATACTTGGCATTGTACAATGAATTACGTCATATTTATCATATGAATGAGCAAAGAATTTAAAGATAAACTTGCAATAGAAATTTTTCGATTTCGTGTCTTTTATACAAAACGAACAATATTAATTTTTTTTCTTGGAAACTTTTCAAATGATATCGAGGAAAATGACAGACATCCATTTTGCCTTATACTGACCCCTTCTTTTAAGTTCATAGATTCGTACCACTCAGTAAAAGGTGCCCTCATGTGAATTTTTTTTTTTTGNTAGGACTCGTCAACGGCAAGGTCATTAGAGCTCATCCTCGTGTGAACAGGACGGTTCCAAATTATGTTGTTCTAAAAATTTACATGATACATTAAAATTTCCATGGATTTTTAAATTGATCTACAATTTTAGAATTACTGTAATGGTCGATAAAAATATTTGCAATTACACAAAAATTAATAATTATTGAATTTGATCGCAATAAATAGCATAACAGTGCCACGAATATTTAAACATTTTCAGAATGAAGTATGACGAAGAAAATGACCGTGCCTCGCGTCGGGGCGAGGTCTTACGGCGCTGCGAATGACTTTTCTTTCGCCGGTATTGCTAAATATTTGCTTACCGGTTCCGCTATTGTTCGTTAAAAGTTGATAAATGTTATATCCCTGTATTTGTGATTTTGCTGGACGAAATAATTGTGATTCCAAGAACTTCTCCTGAGAACTTTGGCCGATTTAATTATTTGACATGATTAAATATATATATATATATATATATNTTACTTGCATGGTGGTGTTCTATTTACATCCGTCTTTGTATTTTTTTGATTTTCTGAAGTTTATTTATCTATGGCGCTATGTTAAATCGAGCCAGTGGCGGTATTATGCCGGAACCTAGGGTAATCCCACCGCTATGTGGAGGTTTACAATTTTTTTAAAAATATTCGTTTATTTAAGTTCTGCAGAGATTGGTTAACTTTCAGTAATTCTATTACGTAAAGAACACGATTTTTAAGAGGCTGAAAAGAATTCTTTAAATTGGTGACATTCCCCCGATCAACCCTGATTATTTATCGTTGGTATTAAGCAATCGAAGAGCACATCTGTGACACGATGACACTCGTTCCACATTTCTTCCTCATTCAAAATTAGTGTCAATAAAATATTTTTTTGTAAAACCAATTAATTACACAAGCCAGAACCTTAAATAACTAAATACGCCTGACCTACTGCCGTAAAGCAATTAAGAAGATTCCTAGTCCTTGGAGAAGATAGAACTAACTTTTTTATATGACCCTGGCATGACGTCAGAATTGATACAACTTTGAGAGTATAATTCATAAATTAATAGACTAAGAGTTTTTATTCCGCCAGCTTAAATTGATTACAGCTCACTGGATCTTCATTACAGTGAAGTTGTAACCTTCAATAAATCTACAAAAAAATATTTGAATTGAATACCTGCAGTTTATTCCGTATGACTAATTGAATGGTAAAATTACTGAAGGCTTAGTTATCATGAATGTCTTGTTAAACATGATACCTGTAATGGCAAACACAGACTAGAGAAATCAAGGCTAAACCGGCGAGACAAACTTGAAACTATATATTATTACTATCAGTGGTGTACTGCCAAATATAAAAGTACCGGTACGCCGATCCTTCAAGTATTGAAAATAGGTATATGGGAATCATTATTATATTTATCCATTTTTTATTTAAACAATACTTTTTACAATTTATTATATTAATTTTTAAACAAATACATATCGTAATTTTCCTATTTATTTATAAATATTTATATATTTTTTTAATTCCCATAATTTTTCGTGCATGCTTTTCTCATTTGTGGATCTACTGCAAATCTGTGACTATGTAACCAAGTTTTAACGTATGAATTTGGGCTAGTTCGGTGTTACTTCTGATCAAGTCGTAGATTCTTCATTTACCATTTCACTTTCACTAGAACTTTCATGTTTCGACATTGATGATGGACGAATACCCATGTTAGTATTTGTTTGTCATACTTTTTTATTTTCATTCTTATCTTTAGATTTTAATTTTTTATTCAAAGAATTATTTAATGTTGTTGGCTTGCGTTTTGTACTGATCTAGCGTAATAAACCAAGTTTCGGATATCAGTCGGTGAAAAATGTTTGAAAAAAATTCGCAATGAAGCACCAGCACTTTCACTACCTCAGGAATCACACAGAAATGGTTTATCTATTTTCAAAGGTGTTTATAAAGAACATTTCAAGAAGAATTGTGGAGGGTGTACATGCATTTTCGTTGATTCATAAAATTAACCAATAGTTATTTGTTTTGTGAATTTCAGGGAAAGGGAACTGGTCGAGCAGTTCTTCGAATATTCTCTAATATATTTTTTCAATGGAATTTAAATGGGTTTAACAATAAAGTAATTCGGATAATGTACTTTTCATATGTGTTCTTTTCACAGATTTCTATAGATTGTATACCTAACTAATTGAACAATTTTAAGAAGATGCTTACTATAGGCATCTGCCCTGAGTAGGTATTTCCCCACTCAGGACGGGAAATTTTTTAAAAGTAGTTAAGCCTACAACAAAATGTAACTGTATTACTTTTTTTGAAGTGTAATTGTACTACTTTTCTGAAATGTTTTGTAGTCAGGATCATACTTCTGATAAGTTAAATTTACAATGTATGTGTTTCAAAAAATTGCCCCTGAACGCGTTCCCTTTATAACAGAGAGTAAGGGAACATCGTTCCACCCCCAATACACCACTGTTTACTATTATTATTAATATTACTATTATTACGAACCACACCTGCAGCAACTACTTATTTTACTTCCTTTTGTGTTCGTTATTTAGCAGGCTACAGACTTCGACATGGCGTTACTCACGAATTGACTATCTTGTATACTAGATTAACGACTAATTCCTCGTTCTAGAAGTAGAATCATTTCACTCTTTGACATATCACTCTGTAGCAGGCGTAAGGACTGTATGTATATGTAGATATTTGTGAATGATTTTCTTCCCTCGATAAGTGATGAACGGAACGTAAAATGAGATCGAAACTTGAGAATTAAATATGCTTTCAATTGTTACAGTGCATCGTCATGGTCGGCTCATTCCGGCATTTCCAGTGCGCTACTTACGGTTTCTAAAAATGAGAATCTTTAGGATAATGATGTGTTACATAATCAAAAATACAAAACTCGGAATTCACACTGCCACATTTACCAGTATTGTGGCAGCCAACTGACAATAAAAGTAATTAATAATCACACTTCAGTCCAACACTTGAATTGCTGCGACGTCGCTTAATACTTGTAATGTTTAAATTCAGTAGTTATGCGACTGTTGATGAAAGATAAACAAAAATAAAAAAGTAAAGGACATTAATTTAAAAATAACATTTAAATAAACGAAAATAAAGTTATCATATGTCAGAGCCTATAAAAATAATAAATTATTAAAGAAAACAAATAAAAAGAAGAAAACAAATAAAAAAAAGAAAAAAATAAAATTTTAGATAGATATCGTTTATATAATTTATATTTATCATATGAAATAACCAATTCCTTAGCAGAAGAATGAAATGTTTAAATGTATACATAATTTTAATTGTAGAGATAATTTAATAAAATATTTGGGACAAAGATAGTAAATAGGAAGTACAAAAGAACATCTATTCACTTACGGTATTTGAAAATCTTTGAAATTAAATCTCTAGTAAAATTAACTATTTGAAAAGATCCAGTGTCTTCACTTCTTGTAAAATGTGACAATGTTTATACGTTTCTGACAACTGTTTTGAATCATTACTTTTTACGTGAGTCATACTTCTTCATAAATATTAACTACTATTTTCCTGTAGTTAAAAAGTATCATTAACAAGTTGATATGAAAACATTCTCGATTTTTCCCCTTGCGCTATTAAAAGTGGCCAATGGTTGTCGAACTACTGAGATGATGTCCGAGAGTCTGTATGCATAACTAGTGCTTTCTCACGACGCTACGCGGCGTGATTATTATTTCCAATAAGCGAAATACCTTTAGGCATCTATATAATTTAATTGTAAGAAATTAGGTACTCTTTTCGTAATTTTAATCATTTTCTTACTTTCTAAGTACTCATGATAACAACAAGAAGTAATATTAATTCAAGTTCGCACTAACCTGATAACAATGACCTAAAACATTCCGTGAAGTTTTTGTGAAACTTCCGGGACATGTAAGTAGCATTTTTTTCACCTATGTTTTAGAAATAAAAATATACTACACATCAATACAACAATAATGAGATTATTATTATTATTATTATTATTATTATTATTATTATTATTATTATTATTATTATGTAATTGTTTCCGCAAGATAATCTGTGGATTCATACTTGCCAACGTTCACATGAGGAGTTTCCTTGAAATATGTTCACCTACCTTACAAAAGTTTGTTTTATATTTAACACAGTAATGACCTAGATTGAGAATGCTGTATTTGTAATACGGTAGTTTTACTATGAACATTGCTTGTAAGAAAACGCAGTCATATTCAACACAAAACAAATATGATATATTGTTGAACTTAGTACATTGTTAAAAATCACAAACATTAAACGGGACAAAATCACATTTATTGGCATAAAACATTGTTTTTTGTTGTAAACGAAATGAAACTTAAATACTACTGACAAAGAACATATAGCTTTTTAGTGCATTCCGTTGTTCTCCAAATGTAATTCTTAAAATATACACGCATGATCGCTGAAATATTGGAGTTATTTTTAATACAACGCTATAAACAACTCGGAATTTCCTAAAATTGAGTTAATAATATTGGTTTCTAAACATTCTTTGTTAACGTTTCATCATTAGTACATTCCGCACCAATTTCTTCTTCATGCTCATGGTCAACTGTCTTCGCGATTTCTTTCTAAAACACGACTGAAAATTGAAAATTATGAGGTGTAAACTACAGAACAGAGAACTAAAGTAAACATAGTATTTATTTTATTTCATAAATTAAATCAATCTTCTGTCTCAGCAAATTACTATAACGCGCACAACAACAAATGTTGGATTCTTCGGTGTTATACGTAATAATAAATGTTGTTTATTGTCTTTCTTCCTCAATATTAGTATTCATAACGACGCTACTTTAAACACTCTAAATGATCTTGATAAATTTTCTATCGAAAATAAACATTAAAAATAAATATTAAACAAATTACCACAAGTACAAATATGCATGCAATGAAATCACTAACTCACACGACTCAATAGATCAGAAGCCAACATAATAATCAAAACATGCCAACGTTCACATGTGGTCGCTAAACATTTATACTCTTGTGATGCAGTTCTAAGTACGTACATCCACATTGATGTCGTATTTTAAGAGTATTTAGATAGAAAAATGTGCCTTCCACACAACACTTATCAATGTCTATTAAGCTGTAACAACCATTATAACACAATCAAATGAAACTGAGCCAGTATTTAGAACTATTTAATTACCCATTAATTACCCAGAAATAAAATTTCCCACAATATCCCATTTTGTCAGCTTTCTTCTTAAACTGACACAGCCATTTAATTACACGCTTATAAAAATTTCTAAAGCTGATAATTAAGTATATATGAATTACTACTAAATAACACAATAATAATAAAAAATTTCGATACCAATTATTTAAACTAATTTTTATTTGTATATCGGTTAATATTTTTTTTTAAATTAACGCCCATCCTAAAATCTTGTCTGAATGTAACAAAACAAAAGAACATTAACATAAAATATGATAAGAATTAAATAATTAAAGAAAATGGTAAAAAAATATTTAAATAATTAGTAACTACATTGTATAAATTGATACCGCACTAGCTTAAAAACCTCAGAAAAATATTTACATATACCAGCAGAAATATGGCAGCAGATACCATTACGAAAATTAATATCCACCATAACCAAACAATTAACTTTTAATTTGTTATATTTAGAAGTTATTGTGTTAGCTTAGTGAACTGGAAAATGCATTTGTTCATAGCTAATCTTCGCTTCAAATTTTTTTTCCACTTCATCTCAAACAATTGTGAATACTTTTCACTTATTTGTTAACTCAAAACACATCTTGAAATGTATTTATGTTATTACAAAGATAGAGTATTATATTTCCACCAAATTGTATCTTCAAGTTTTAAAAGTCGACAATTAGTGCTACATGAACTTAATATTGTATTCTTCATTCCTTAGAATTAGAGATCACAGCAATAGATGACGATTCTTAAATATTTTATTAAATATTTATTGAAAAAAGTTGTAGGACCTGGAACTTATCTAAAACTTACAAAATTATAAATGCAGTTCGTACAAAAAAGTTGTTTCTAAGGAAACGTATATTCTCCTCTGAGAGACCAATGATATGTATCTTCCGCAAAAACTATCAAAATTTGTATCAACCCCTAGTATTTCTCAAGAAAAGATGCACATATGTTGATTGCAGAAGAGATTAAATTAAGAACCATGAGCATGTGACTCAAGAAATTGTGATGGAGTCCGAGAACTAAAGATCACTGTTATAGGTTAGTAATGAAGTCAAGCAGGTAACATACGTATATAGGATGCCCCAGACCACCCGAAAACTCACTGAAACTATTTCACCGAAAACAATCCATTTTCAGATCTTCTCACATTCACGATGAATAAAGACATCATCTTAGCTACAAAAACGTTATATCGTGAATTTTTAGTGGTATATGGGTCTATATTTAGTATACAATTATTATATTTTTGTTTAAAAATTTACGTTTCCTCAATTAAGCGTTATACGAGTATGTGGAGTAAAATATTTCGATCATATTCGTTGATAAAATAAGCATTTTCTATAAAATTCTCCAAATACCGATTATAAGAGTTATGAATCCATTTTCAATACTTACAACTGTCCGTTTAGTTTATTCAGTTGCAGTGATATTATCAATTAAACAAAATAATGTTTCAAACCAAAGTCACTCCTCTTTCTATGCTAAGAACAAACAGGTAGGAGATAAATTTAAAATTTGAAAGCTGTCCTACGGGTAGTGAGTTTTAATAAAGTTACCTATCGCCGTTCGATAGAAAAAGAGAAAATATCAAAAATCATGATTTCCTGCAAAAATGTTTCTCTGTTTTCAAAGTTCTAAGCAGATGAACTGTGTCACTCTTTTCATATTTGGCCTAAACAAATCGTTCATCTCAGAAATGGTTTCTAGCTTGTATGGGGTTGTATGTAATTTTAAAAGTGCAGTACAGGCGGTTATAAAATATATATTATAAATAGATCAAAATTCTTCAATTGAAAATCATAGTCAATGTTTAAGGTCCATTCTATTGTGGCGAGCCCTAAACATCCCTACTGTTGTTCACCCAAATGACATTTCAAAATCGAAACATTAAAAAAATAATACTTTTCTCTTTAAAATTCAATTCCCCAAATGTACGACCTTGTTTTCCGACATTTTAGCTCAAATTTTCTTAAAACCTATAATTATTGTCAGTAATAATTTTGGAAAAAGTAATTTATATTCCACAAAAAGACTGTCATTTGAACAAAGATTTTTGTTGCATATTTTGTGCAGTTAGTAAATAACTTTTCTTATTGCTCATAAAAACGAACAAATTCCATTACAGCCTTATTTATTAACAATAATCAGTAAGAAATACAGTAATCTCAATTAATAAATATAACTTATTCATAAATATTACTAATTATTGATTATGGTATATTTAGATTCATATGCAATTGTCCCAGACTAACCATCCAGGATTTTAAACCTTGAAACAACTTTGCGGAAATATAATATTCTATCTATGTAAACTGTCGTGGAAAAAACGTTAAAAATTTAAATAGTGGACACAGAGGGAGGGAGTACCTTCAAAATTTTGAACGAAAACATTCATTTTTTTAAATAGGTGTACAGAAACACCAGTGTTACAGATGCCGCTACAAACAAAGAAACTAAATCTAGTTCAATCGAATGGAAAGAGGATTTATTTTATTCGTTGGCAGAGTCATCTGCAAAAAAAAATCATAAAACTTTTATTCCTTCCTTAATACTGAATCAAAATGTACCATAAAAGTTAGGGTTTCGATGAAATATTTTGAAGGTGCACTCCTTCACTCACTGTCTCCCATTTACTTTTGCCCCATTAACAGTTCTCTCACAGATGATTGTAAATAAAACTAAAAAATATTCATATTGCGGGAGCTATTACAAATGTCTTACTTCCTAAAGACAGTGATTTATGCTACTATGCCCGTCAAAAATGTCATCCCATTTACCAAAAATTCAATTGATGTGGAGAAGCCATTAAAATTATTTGGAATCATAAATTACAGAGGTGAAATAAATAAAAGAACATTTTTGGGTAGTATACGGCAAGCGTCAAAAAAAGAAATGCCTTCTTTAAATACAACGATTTTTCAGGCGATACTACTATAGACAATTTTCCAATTAACACCTAAACTTCTTTGCACGAAGTCTTACTAAGTAAGGAAAACTATCTAAAAATCTGAACTAAATAACAATATCTAAACCTAGACAACGAAAAACGTAATCATCATGCATGCAATAAAATTTTTATGTTGTCAGATGGAAAATCATTATGAATTTTCATAATTGTTGAAAAGATGTTAAACATAAAGAGGACCTTCCTCATTCTCAGGAGAAGAAATTGATCTAGTAGTTTTTTAACTTGATTAACATTAAATGATGTCTCATTAAATGATCATATGTATCATATTAGTCGAAAATTTGCCATCTTAAGTCAAGAGTTAAATTCAAATGATTAAATAGAATAATAAGTAATAAAAAGGATGGTTTTCAAATAATTATTCAAACTCAAAAATTTAACACATGATATTTAAAAACTTTATCATTTGTTAACACAAATGTTCATGATGATTAAATTAATTTGCAATAACCACCGCGAAACTCTTTGAAAACAATGAGTGACATTTTCGAAATCAGCAAGTTTCTACGAATAAAATTATACTTCACATGCCATAGAAAGAATAATTATGAGATTCTTTAATTTTTTAGATCACGCTAGAAAATCAGTTTCGAATTCGACATTATATTTTTCCGGGATGATCCATCTACCCTAAACAATTTTCAAGTAAAGGTGATAGATTATTTTTATAAGAATAATCTGATTTGAATTGAAAAGTTATATGACTGGTATAATATGATTGGAAAATACGAAGGAAATGCAAAAGTACCCCCTTTTTCCATATTTCTCAAAAATATTTTTGAAATATCAAATAGGGAGGAGTGATATAAAACAAATTGTATTAACAAATAAATGTGGTTTAAAAGATCAATTTCATGTCCAATTAATCAGAAATGCAATTATTGAAATCTCAGTTTTCTGCCATTTCTGAAACATTCTTGCGTAAGTTTTTCATAGTGTGTAAAGTTTTAACGTAGGAGGTGTCTTAATGAAGCAATTTTGTACAAGAAACGATACTTTCCGACATAAATAAATTTTGGGGATTATGAAAATGAAGGAGTCAAAATTCCGGGAGCCGAAGAAAATTCATTTCCCAATTATTTTCGAGACGATTCCAACGAGCCCTCATTCAACCTCCTTCTACGTCGGCAAGTGCCTCATAATTTACGTCAGTCAGTGACACGATCAGCTTTACGTATATTAGATATCTGCGAAATTAATACAGACAAACTTAGTTCTGCGTTACTTTAAGTTATTCACCGAAGTAAAACAATAACGTAGATGTGTATACTTACAAGTTTTTTCATTTGGTCTGGAGCAATAAATTTATTTCCCTCATACCGGAGAAAATACATTTTATTCTAATGCGTGTATATACAAGGTCTGTCCGGTAAGTAAGTCAAATATACTTCTTTAGACAAATTTATGCAAGATAAAGGTACAAACTGTAAAAACTCTTGAAAATAGTTCCCTTGGGCATCTACACACTTTTTCCAGCGACTCTGCCATGCACAGTACGCGTCCTGGAAGGCCTCTTCGGGAACCTCGCCTAGCGCCTTCGTCACAGCGGATTGGATCTTTTCAATCGTCACAAATCGGTTTTTTTTCTGGCACTTTTGATCTTGGGAACAAAAAAATGTCAGTCGGGGCAAGGTCCGGACTGTACGGGGGTTGCGGCAGTGTTGCAAAGTTATTCTTGGCCAGGAACACCCGAATGCGTAGAGCAGTGGAGCTGGAAGCGTTGTCTTGGTGAAGCGTCCAGATGTCGGCGATCTCCCTCCTCGTGCGGATGACCATTTTCTCAATCTCTCCAGCACATCAGCATAGTTTTCTGAAGGTTTCAAGTTACCACCATCGTCAGGACACTCAATCGACGATCCGTGTTCAACAAATTTCGCACACGGGTCACTTTTGGTCGACGAACTACGTCCAGAGCGGGGTTCATCGGCTACCTCTTCTCAGCCGTCCTGAAACATATTCAACCGCCTCGAAACTCGAGAATACGAAAGAGCTGCGTCCCCGTAAGCTTCCTTAATCATTGCATAGGTATCGGCAAAACTTTTGGCACAAAATTTGATTGCGTACCATTGTTTGAGCGAGTCCTCCATCGCGCGTCGTGACACAGAAAACCAGAGTACACTAAAACAATGATCCGGACGTTCGGAGTGCTCGGAGCACACTGACCTTGGCAGCGCTGGACATCGTAAGCTTCCCCCCACCTAACCCAACCAATTCAAACGCGCTACGACCAGAAGAAGCGCAGGAAAAAAATCATTTGCCTTACTTACCGGACAGACCTTGTACTGTGAACCCAAAATTCCTTCTCTGCATGCTAATTTACTTTTCTAAATCGAATTGGAAAATCACCCTTCCTTCACAAATTAAAAACACAGCTTATATTTTTATTAAATAGCAAAATCTCTACCGCATAAATACTGGGAGTCTGGTAAGACAAAGTCACGACGACATTATACCTGATGTGAATAGTACACACTTCTAAACATCTATTCTCGCTAAGGCAGATGTGTGAAGATATATTTTTAACGAACGGAGATCACTTTATTGATATAGAACTAAGAGTTAGTTCTCATTGAACAATTAATATTCCTCGTATGATTAAAGAGGTAAGAGAAAAGAAAAGCAAGTCATCTGGATTCGAAATGACGTTAAGGGATTTATTTCTTCTTTGCATGAAAAGGGGTAACCATCCATACCTTTAGAAATAAGTTTCAAAAATTCCAAGTATTAAATAATGCATTTAATTAAGCATAGTAATATAATTTTGTGATGTGTAGATTTTATTTGTAATTTATTTTCTGAAAATTGAAAAATGTCTGAAACTTTGCTCCAGAATTTGTGTAGAAAGTTTGATACTGAATACTTTTCGAAGTCTTTTGGAAAACAATCATTTTAGTGAAAAAATATTCAACTAACGAGAGAAGGCGGCTGAGTTTATAGTAATCTATTTGTTGTAATATCGCTATATTTTTATTTCTTTATTTGTTTCATGCTTATTTATGTTACGGTGATGTCGAGTCTATCAGACCTTTTGGGTTGCGGACACTGACCTCGTGTTGGTAACTGCCTCACGCACGCACCGCATTCACAACGTTCTGTATTCTTACCCAGGTCGATCGATAGAACCTGTATTCTCTCGTTCAGCAGTAGTCCACCTTGGGAGAGAAAATAACAATGGTTATCTAATTGTTGAGAGC
Organism: Laupala kohalensis; assembly: GCA_002313205.1. Taxonomy (NCBI): domain Eukaryota; kingdom Metazoa; phylum Arthropoda; class Insecta; order Orthoptera; family Trigonidiidae; genus Laupala; species Laupala kohalensis. The sequence continues at coordinate 108,800 of NNCF01128038.1, forward strand.
TTTCTTCCACAATTCTCGAAGTCTTTCCGTCCTCGGATTTTGAGGAAGGTGTATGATGTACTACATTAATTTTACCATATTTTATTCTGTGGCGCATGACATTCCCGTAGTCAAGAAAACAATGCTAGATACAATTTCTCGTATTTGAAATGAAGAGTATATTCCTAGAGTGTTTTAAATACATTTTTTATCATTAGGCGTATTGTATATCCAATATTTATACAACACAGTTTTATTTTTGTTGTATTTAAGGTCCAAGTACCTTATTTTTTATATTAAATTTGGTGTTGCAATTGGGAATATTACTGTTAAAATTGTATTTATTTCCAAGGAGTCTTATATATTCTCGCAAGAATAAAGATGTAAACATAAATCTTATGTGGATTGGCAGATTGATGAAGTATGTCATATTTCTGTAAAGCACTTTTGATCATTTAAGGTCGTTCTGCCGGGTAATGTTAGTCAAATCATTGAAAAGTCTTATCTTTTTGTTGATATTTATATTGCTTTGCATGGTAATTTTATGAATAATAATAATAATTATTATTATTAATAATAATAAAAGTTATAATCTTATTTGTAGCATATAATTGTTTATAAAGATTGTAATATAAAATTAGACATCATTTGACTTTATTCGTAAGTAGCATGACCTGGCATTACGATTATTTGACAACTCTACTTTTCTCATTGCCGCCTACAGACTCGTAAAAATGTTCCTGAACTCACCAAAGACACCAGCATCAGGTCTAACGGTTTGAAATGAAGAAATAAAGGATATTGAAACACTATTTACCCCTTTACTAAAATGTTTCACGTGTATGGAGAATTTGGTAAACCATTTTTGCCGAAAATGGCAAATTGTTCACAAAAGAGAAAGAAACATTTTTGTTTAGAATTGTAATTGTGAGAAAGAAATACTAAGTTATTGTAGCACACGCCATACAACGTCGAGTGCCGTGAGTAGCGAGTGCAGTGTTGCCGAGGAATCCTCACGACGTCGAAGACAATGGCGCCTAGCTCTCGAGTTAGCAAGGCACTGCAAAAAGTCAAATATCTTTCCAGAATGCCCGGTGATCTCTATTAATTTAAAAATGAAAATAGACTTTCGAGAACATTGTTGTTAAAAATCAGCCTTTTATAATATTTGGAAAGTGTTTTATTTTCGATAATAAATTGTTTTCTCATAAGAGACAATGTATTTCATGCGTATATTAAATAGTATAAATTCTTAAATGATCGACAAGTTATGTTTGAAATCTAGAAGTGATATAAGGATGTATTATTGCTTCCATACACCAGTTTTAAGACGCTTAAAATATTTAATTCTCTATCGGCAGAACAACCTTAATGTAATTATTTTTTATTTACAAAAAGAAACACACATTTCGTTATTTTCATTAGAAGCTAAACAATCATTTCAACAAAAATATTTTTTTAAGAAATTTAGTTTGTGACGCATGTTTTAAATAAATGATATAATGAATTAGTGAAGCACGGACAGCGAGATATCGAAAGTACCCAAGTGCTCCTGAAGACTTGTTGGAGAGGGAAACGTCCAAAGCAAATGAAATTTTGGACTGAAGGAGTCTGAAATAGCGAAAAGAAAAATAGATAAAGACAGGAAAATCCAAGAGAGAAATTAAAAATATGAAATATGTGACAGGAGAAAGCGCAATATTTGCACGGATATGATACTTGACTTGACGTCGTTGGATTCTTGAACACAATGACCTATTACAAGTTCACAAGTATTCATTTTTCAACAAGTTTACATAGTGTCGTATATAAAACATCAATGACAGAAAAGTAACATTCAATTGATGTCATTGTATCTAAATCGTGCAGAACATTATATTTCAATGTGTAGAAGAAAGCAGACACAAGTGATGCTGGGCTCCGCATGTAAAATGAAAGATGTAATAACTTCACAGTACCGAAGGATAAAATGTGTGAATTTGGAAGAAAAAAAGATAGTCGCGAAAAAGCCCTCCAATTTATAGGTCGGGAAGCAGGAAGAGGGGAGATCTTCCAATGATTGGATTTTAGTCTAACGGAAGAGAGAGCAAAGAGATAGGATTCCATTGAAGGGAGGAAAAAGGAAGACCTGCAGAGGCCTGCATCAGGAACAGTGGTAGACGAGGATCGCCCACAGAGATTCGTTTCGATGGCTCCATGGTGCGTTATTTCCATCAAACCAAGAAGAAACTAGTCATACATCGAAGTCTTGAGGGAAATCAAAGAATGAGTGAAAGGTTTAGATGATGTGTAATACTGAAATGCAAAATATGTAGAACAAAACTCATTAACTTGCTCATCGTGAAATCAGAACTAAATCACACTTCATCAACGTAACCGTCGTAGAAGAAAATATGACAAGGTTCTACCCCAACACACAGGCTCGTTTTTCTTCCCTCTCTCTACCCAAGCACTGATGAGATATTGTAAATTATAACGTTTGCGTGGATTTTCAGAATACTCTTTCCTAATAAATTCATTCCACCTAAACAAATGGTGTTTACTAAAGATGGTGTACAGCATTCTCTGTATTTACACGTCCTTCCCCATCTCCGTACTAGTGGCATAAAATGTTAATAATATGATATTTTGAACAATGTACCGATAACATGATATACAAACAATTAAGAAGTGCTTCTTTCTACAATTCATAGTAGTGCGGAATCTTAGCTACTGCATTAATTCATTTTAGAAGATAAACATTCTCTTGTTTTAACATATTTATAAAAACGTATACGCAATAAACGTTATAAAATATTATTACTTTCTATACAAGTATGTATGCTGAAAACTTTATTTATATAATACACATGTTTAATATATCATAGAAATAAATATTATAAGACTGAACGCATTAGAAATACTCCCACCGATGCTTCCCGAAGGGCGACTGGCTTGAGTGGGTATTTCGTCCGCGGATTAGTGGGACTCCGTGTTACTCCACGTTCTCTATCTCCTAAACGAATACAGATCCCACTATGAAACTTGGTAAACGTTATCTAAACATTTACTGCTATTTTTAAAGAAATAAAAATATTGTTCCAAGTGTGTGAACATTTATTTTAATTTGTATTTTCTATTTTCTTGTGCGAAAGAAAATTTGTCTTCAAATTTTATACCATAAAGAAAAAGAGCAGTCTATTTACTACAAGAATCTAATTTATTTTTGAATAAGTTTTTTGTCAATAATTGCCCTACAAACAAACACTTCCTTACATGGTACCCAATCTTTAAAAAAACTGAAAATGGTAACTAGGTATCAGAGAAAAAGTACTTAATATTCATGTTAAGAGCTTACACGGAAATGAAGTAAAACTGGCACAAAAAGGAAACAATCTGAAAAACTGAAGATTTTTTGATTCTCCGTTTTTAGCGAAATATTCCATGAATCATTGTGCATTAAAAATTATCGTCTTACGCATTGCGTTCATATAGGTGTAAATTCTACAAGCAACCAGAGGGCCCACAAGTAGCTAATGCGAAAACTTATCTTTATATTGCTCCAGTACACGTGCGTGATCTTCGTCTTGGGAACTGAGCTAAAAAACCGCGTGGAGGGGGGTGGGAGTCGAGACCCCGATACGGCATGGAAGCGTAGAAACGCGCCACCTGCGCTTGTATAGCCATTAGACACGCGCGTTTCCCTTCCCACCTCCCCTTCCCACCAAGCTGTGTCACGCAAATTACGCACGTGACGTCACTCCATTCGAGAAGGTTTCAGTTTCGGAGAAATAAACGTCTATGTCGCAAGTGTTCTCTGGTCAGGGTATATTTTTCTCAAGAGAGGTCTGGTAATGAAAATAGTATTGAGTAAATCGTACAGCGACGGTTTAAGGACGGGACCCACTGACCATTTCCCTTTTGTTTGATCTAACTACGAATTAGGTTTTATACACTTCCAGCGGTGCAAATACGAAACATTACGTAGCTCTTTCGACTCTTGTCCACATGCGACCAATAGATCAACTTGTAGCAAAAATATCCAGGTGTACGATTTAATGAACCGTCCCGGGAAAATTTTAGAGATCTTCTGCTTTGAAATTGGTCATTTTTAACATCACTCTTACGAGAAAATGTATATATCTTACCGGAAGTAAGCACTTTTTTATTTTGAGCGTGTCGAGCAGAGAAAATATGATGCAGTAACGCAAGAATATCCAATAACTAAAACCATATTTTCCAAAATTCCGGCGATAATTTTGAAATTATAGTCGCTGAAAGTGATAGTTCGGGGTTACTTGTAAAAGCGACCATGTTTGCTGGGAGCTCGTAAAGCACGTGTCCTTTGTTTAACTTTGAAAGTATTTACAATTTTAAATCTCAAACATGTTAAGGAACCTCCACAAACAACATCTCTTAGAGTACAATCACTTCAATTCTCCTGTAATGAATTTAAACAAAATATGTATAAATAGTACGTTAACTTCTTTTTCAAGAAGGTCATGCCTGTATCTTGTATGTCAAGATGACATAGTTACCTCTATAGAAAGTCACTTTGTTTTTTATCTGAAGAAGAAGAAAACTTATTGATCTAGAATTACAATGAAATGTTAGTTATTTTGTTGATATTTCTTAAAATGTATATTTTTAATTTTGTATCAGTAAAATGATAAATTATTCCTTCAAAATAATGTATTTTAATTTTGTTTACTATTGATGGCCAGTTAATGATTAATTTTTATATTGTATAATTTTTTATTTACGTTATTTTTACCTTACATATACACGATATTTTTATGACAATACACGTTATTTTTATCTTGGCTGTCCGGAAATCGCAGCGTCGAGGTGTATAAAAACCGACGATTCGTCCTTCTTGCAGTAGCCATCTCAGGGTGCTAAATTACTATCGAAGCGACGATTCCCGGATAGCATGTGACACCAGCCGCGGAAACCTACGCTCTCAAAATACGTCATTTGTTAGTTATTATTCATATGAATAATATTGCACCATTAAATACTTGTACATAAAGACAATTAAATTTTAAAAAATGTTAACAAACAAACTTGGTACATATTTCAAGAATAAATTTTCCATTTAAAATTTCAAGAAATATCAGGTGGCAAGACAAAATTGTTTGATCATTTTAAACCCCAATCGACATCAAATGAATCGCTTTTTGACATTAGTTAAACGATTCACACTTTTAAAATCTAAATTTTCCAAATGGAGTGAATTGTTACTAGGGGTGAGTAGCAGAGGGTTACTTCTAGTGGTGGTCCCCCGATAGCGTAGTCAAACCGACACCTCGTGAGCAGTTTCAGAATATCTGAAACACCCAGTCTACAATAAGGATAAGGTAATTAGGATTGGGGGCGGTTTGCGAAGATGTTTTCGAATGGTGCTTTTTTCATCTTGTTTTTTTCTGCGGAATTATATGAGCACAAGAGTTTAGCCCTCGTTGACATTTAAAAGTGTGATTTCTGCGCCCGATTTTTGCGAAATTTTCACCCCTCGACACAATAAAAGTCGCCAAGTGGGAAGTCCCATTTGAGGAGTCTCTCGTAAACATGAGGGGGTATATCAACGCTACATTTCACATAGATGCATTGCAAACCATAAGAGTATGAGGAGATGAAGTAAGTGCATTGCTAATTTTACCTTCCAATGTACATAAATATAACTTTTTTCATCATTTACTTTTTAGGAAGTAGTATATTTATACATCTAATTTACACATACAATATAAGCATTTAAGGCAGACAATATCATTTGAAGAATACTGAATATTTATTGATTTTTACTTGCTGCGCGAATTGAAATATTTCAAATATTAAAACCTTTTTAATGTTCCGCCCGTAAGAAAGCAGAGCTTAATTTTACTTTTATTTTTCATAACCAGAAAACATTCATTGAATATAAAACATGGATGGTACTATGATCAAAGAAAGAGGCTACATTAAAAATTATATTATATTACAGAATACTTATTTCTACTAATATAAAATTTACTATTTCTATACTAGATCAGATCAATAAGAAGTCTCTTCACGTTGGTGAGGTGACACACTTCCGTCACAGTAGGTACTGCACCGTTGGCAAATGGCGAGACAACGTTAGATCTGTGCAATATTCAACAGTGGTAATTTCGCTGTTGACGAAATTACCGATTTTATAGGTGTCGATGAGACAAATAATTAATGTATTCAGCAATAGAGGACCTGATATGGTTTTGATACGTTGAATGCTATTCTCTTCAACAAAATGTATCGCATAATTTCCACACAAATGCAGATGAAACTCAAAACAGTGGGACATGACACACAAATGTGATGGCAAATTTAAAATACCTTGAAAGTCTCGGCGACGGACTTAGAACTGCAGAACGGCAAAAAATGATTCCAATGTGTATAAGGTTTATTCTGTGAAAGTTTGAAAATAAAAGTGTTACCTTATCGTGTATTCTTCTCTACCTTTACGTAACACCTGGAACTTGTTCGTCGGCTGACTGGTGGGGACAATTGGCGAGGGGACCAAATCGGTCTTTGGTATTATTTTTAAGATGCCTACTGTATCTTTTGTACTTGTCTTCATAAAATCCCGTCTTATTTATTTACATATTTAGGTGGGGAATGAAATTGTCCCTCAATTTGGAAATGACCCATGAGCTCCATATAACAAATATTTAATATAGAATCCATATGCAGATAGTCGTAAAAACAAATAGTAAAGTATACTTCCTTTTTATTATGACGCGATTATCCTAATTAATTACCAGCGCTTAAGTTTTCTTGTAATCATGAAGTGTGCACTTTGCTTGTTTATGTATTAACGAGGTGATATTTAATCATGTTACGTCGAATGAAAATGGTAGACGGGACCGGGATTCGAACCCGGGACCTTGAGCTCTACGCGCTCATGCGCTTACCGACTGCGCCATCCCG
>NNCF01128038.1:115790-140238 GCA_002313205.1 Laupala kohalensis
GCGAACGGGATGGCGCAGTCGGTAAGCGCATGAGCGCGTAGAGCTCAAGGTCCCGGGTTCGAATCCCGGTCCCGTCTACCATTTTCATTCGACGTAACATGATTAATCTGTTACCTGGCGGTGAGGTTCACCGCAATCTAAGAGATTTCTATGAGGTGATATTTGTTTCATCCACATGATGAGGGTGCATTTCCACACCGATGTATCGTCTATTTTTACGAAGTTGTTTGTTAAGTATGGCTAAAAATTCTCCAATTTTATACCTTTCGTGGTATAGACAATATTTAATTCGTATGTTTCATACTGTATCAAATCGACTTCTTTCCGCATCAGATCAGTGGAAAAGGAAAGTCTGTCGACGGCCTTGTCTATAAGCATGCTCACTTCCAACACTTCATTAAATCATTGTAAAGGGGAATTATTGTTTATGGTAAATAGATATGCCCCGAAGGACGGCGGAGAATATTTGCCACCAGAAGTACTGCTCTTTAAGTAAAGATAATCGGTTTTTCTAGAATAGTCGAAATATCTTTTTCTGTAAATACATTTGAGACTCCGGGAATCTCATAAATCTCCCATCACTGTTTATTCGAAATCCGACTTTAAATAAGTGTTTACAAATATTTTTCATGTAACTGTATTTCATATTCAGGTATTCACATAAATTCTTGTTTGAAAAAGAAATTCATATTAAGAAGATTCTACAGATTTAAAATTACCACGATTGCGGCTTCTCGCTAGAGTTGAAAAATATCTGGGAAACAAAATCTCTATCTTCTATGTAAATTTTTTCCAAAACGTTTATCTGGACAATACTTGTTTTGAACCACAGTTGCTTCCCCTTAGTATGCAAAACTAATGATTCTTTGATTTTATTTTGATATGATTTATTTTATATGTATGTGAAGTGGTCAACATCAAACAAATGAACAAACATCATGAAGTCACTATACTGCAATTCTCCAGAAGAAAATCTCTTACGCGAAGCAACATTCATCGAACGCAGCTTAAAACTCCAATTTCTTTGACAGCAACGTGAGCTCCATCATTCCAAGCAAAACGACATAAATGTGCGACTCTTAAGACAAGAATAGTATCCACTCAGTTTGCTTTATGTGAACGAAGTCTAGAGTCAAGTCAAAACAAGGTCTAGGGAACTGAGTAATTTTAATACAAAACTAATTTCGTTGGCCTAAATCTATGAATCTAATTAGGAGTGTGCTTCTTTATTATCCTTCTGAAATTTATAATACAAAGTTTAATTTGTTTGCTTTAATTCAATTCATCTCGAAGATACGGAAAAGAAGTAATATTCTCTTTCAATACAGCTGGACAGCAGACATAATACCGAAAAAAGTGATTAAACAAACTCAATTTTTAAGGAAATAATAATTGCACTCTTCCCATAAATGCAAGTAATTTCCCTTTAACTTTTTTCATTCTAACTATACTCCATTTTGCTCAAAGTGAAGCAAGAAAACCGAAATCATCTCGCCTACACCTGTATAAAAGTTCACAAAATGATATTTTAATGCTCCTGGAAGTCAACAATGATGATGCATTAAAACATCTAAGTACAATTTACGGACGATTTCTGATATAAATAACACAAGCCGCAAAGCTGGAAACCTAAATATTTAAATGAAATCCCACTTTTAATCATCTCATTTCCGTATTTCGATTTTATTCCACGTGTTTTAGCATAGCTCAATTACACAAAAAATGACAACGTTCTCATTTTATCAGTGGAAAAACATTCTTAATTTTCAATGAAGACTCTGCTGTGTAGAGCGCTGAAATAATTGAAATCATTCATTAACTCTAAGATTTCGCATGTTTTTAAATCTTCATTAACATTAAGGCAATTGTGCACAGGAAGTTTTAAAAATTGATTTTCCGTACACAGATAATGGAATATCTTTGTCAGAGAAATTAGACTGGTGGTAGCGAAGGAGAACTATGTGACATCGAGAGAAGGAAGCTCGCCACATAATCGTCATACGTCATACATCTCATTTCCCACAAAATTTATTTCCAAGACCGGATGTGCCAACAGCAAGAAATCAATTCCAAACAACAGCAGGTACGGTTGTCGAGTTTCCTCTTCATGTACCAATTTATTCACAATATGTTACTTTCAGATTGTTTAAGAATTTGAATAATAAGCCAAATTTGATATATTTTAATATGAAAAGAACTTTCATATTGATACACTAATATAATATAAAGTTGTCGGTAGAAGATTGTTCTGTAAAGGTATACAGACTAGTGAATACCACCATCGGGAGTTTGGGAAATGTTTTACTTCTTCATATATTTATTTACGCAGAAGTTACCCATATATTAGATTATGTACATTCTTAGAACAGTATATTGAATGCAACGAAAAATAGACTAACAAGTACAAAAAAATATAAAATAAACGTTTAATAATTAATGTCCTCATTATGTAACAAAAGCAATTTTTTGAAAACTTCTTTCACTTCACATTTTGAAAAATAAATGTTTCATTCTCGATTATATGACATAAGTGCTTGATAATCTTGTTTTAAGAGCAAATTTGAAATTTTCTGTGGGATATAATAAAGTTTTCTACATTTTTATGTACTTTAATAAAAATCCTCGTTTGAAGAGGTAGGTTGCAAAAGGTGGTAAATTTTCGACCACTTCCTTCTGTGCTAGTTTAAAAACCAATGTAGTTCTTGACACCGAAAAATATGACATCATCTACGTTTTCCTCAAGTCCTCATTACCCCAAGAATTTCATTATTCTCCCTCTTGGGGCAATTTACCTCAGATCGCTAACCCCTGAACTAAATGATGCAAATATATGAGCTTCGCACAACAATAGTCAGAGCACAAATGACAACGAAGTGATGATATGTGTGATCATCAGTGTTCTACCCAATAACTAAGGACGTTTCCCTGAGTGCCGTTGAGGCTTGAGTACCATCCGTAAAGGGTGATGTACACGGGGCTAGTGAACACCGCTTTTCAACACCGCTTCGTGACGCCGCACAGTGAAGTATGTTGAGACGAAACCTGGCCAAAAGAATTTTATCCCGTGAATTTGATGAATTATGGCGAATTATCGTTTATATGTATACAAGTAACTGTCATTAACTCACAACTTCCGAGTACCTACTCGTGGAGGAGTGTTCGCATCGTCAGCAGCCAGGTGAAAATTGAGACGCTGCTCTTCTTTCGCTGGTTAATATTTATTTGTATTGTCCGTCACAGGGAAATTCAGAGTTCGAACTTAATTTCCGTGATTTCTTACAGAAGAACTGGGAGCATTTATATTTGGATAATAATTCAATAATTTTTATATATATTTAAGGAAAATTTGCACAGGCAACATGGTCTTTGAGACAATGGAAATTTATCGAAATCGCGGACATTCGACGGGGGCATATAAGGCCGACCCTCTTTGACTCAGTGAGTTCAGATTACAAGTGGTTCAGTGTAGAGACTAAATGCAATTGGTAGAAGTTTTAATTCTGTGTGCGTTGAAGTAATAAATGCGTAAATCAGTTTTTGTGAAGTGATTTTGAAAACCTCATAAATTTTTATTTTCCATTTCTGCTTTTGACTCTTGACTGTACATTGAGGTATTAAATATGTACTGTTCTCACTCTCTCACTCCACTAACAAGCATAAATGAAAAAATGTTTTCCAGGGAAGTTAAAAAATAGCAAACATACTTTTTACATATATGGGGTTACCTCATGAAAAAATGATTCATTAAAACATAGTTACAAATGGAAATGGTTCTTCAATAATACAACTGTGGATACAATAATACAACATTCCTGATGCGGTGATTTATGTGGCATCTTTCGGTGATAAGTTTCTTCTTCTTCTTCATCTTCTTCTTCATCATCTTCATCATCATCTTCTTCTTCGGCACTACAACATTCCTTTGTAGAACGTTTTGACCTGCTCTATCACAGCCTTCCATTCCTTTCTTTCCATTATTTCAGTGGTCCAATTTTTTATTTCCATGTTCCTGATATCTTTCAGCACATCACTCCACCTGTTTCTTGGTCTCCATCTCTTTTCGGTGGATAAGGGAAACCAGTTGAAGATTTTCTTCAACCACTTCCGTTCCAACGGGTTTCCAGTACTGCGACAATTAACATTTGTGTTTTCTCAATTTCATCCATGATTTTTTGTAATTTTCCGGGCTGCGACAAAGTTTTAACATTCCAAGAGCCTATAATCAATTTCCCTTTTCCTCGCCAGTTCCGTCGTTTGTTATCCGTCATATTCCGAAGCTGCCTTTTAGAGCGTTTAGCATTTTTATTTTTTTTTACAAAAGGTGAGGAACTTGCCCAACATCAACCCTCCGCCTTTGTCCGGGATTGGGACCGGCAACGACCCTGGAGAACTACTCGATCCACCCTCCAGAGTCGCAGGCGGAGTTCGGTGATAAGTTTAGGATATATAAAAACATTATGTCAAATAGTGATATTGTTGAATTCATAAAATGTTTAGAGTAGAATCTGAAGAAGATACTTAAGAGCAACATGACTCTTTTTTCGAGAAAATCTCATTGACTGTTTTGGCAAACTTGAAAAGCAGAAAAACAAAGCACATTCATAACGTTAACATTGAAAGTAATACAAAATTCACTAAAAAGTTTTTAGAAGAAAATGAATTATTTTTAACTCCAGCAGATAAACGTAATGTTACTGTTGTTCTTTTACGTAATGAGTATATTGAGAAAATGGAGTCAAAGGGGATAGTTCAACATCCGTCCAAATTAGTCGTAATCCTCTAAACAAAATAATAGAAAGTTTAAAAACTCTTCTCAATAGATGAAAACAATACAACTACATTGACAACTACATTCATCACACAAAGTAAATTTATATATCGTCAGTTAATCTCTCACGATCATTTGGATTACCTAAAATCCACAAAGAAAACTTTCCATATAGGATAATTATATCATCAATTGATAGACCTCTACATGATTTTTCCAAAATTATATTACAAATCCTGAAACACGGTCTCGAAGGAGATAATTTTTCTGTGCGGAATAGTTTAGAGTTTGTTAATGCAAATGGGGATTTAGTAATTGATGATACTTTAAGTTCGGTCTCTTTTGACGTGGTTACAATTTTTTCAAGCCTGCCAAATGATTTATCGGTTAATAGTGTTTTATCTAGATGAAGCAAAATTGAACCAAACTGCAATATTCCAAAAGTTGAAATAGTCATTGCTTTAAAATTAATAATAGAATCAACATGTTCTACATTTAATAAAAAAATATACCATCAAGCTGAGGGATCACCAATGGGTAGTCCTATTAGTCCGCTTTTATCCGAATTCATTTTGCGTGATATTGAAAGATCACGTCTTAGTAATTTAAATTTTGTAACCTTGCTTTATGCTCATTATGCTTATGATATTTTTTTATATAATTCCAACAGATCAAATAGAATCAGTGTTAAATGTGTTTAATGGATATCATCCAAGGTTGAAATTTACATTGAAGAAGGAAAAAGAAGGAAAATTGATTTTTTTAGATCTCCAAGGTCGCGTGAAAATAATAAATTGATTTTAATTGGTATCATAAAAAACTTATTCTGAACGCGTATTAATTTATTTCTTGGATAATCCTTTTGTGCAAAAGATTTCAATAATATATAATTTGGTTGACAAAGCAATATTGCTGTCTGATAATTGCTTATATCGTGATAATATAGAATTTGTAACAACAATCTTACTAACAAATTATTACCCTAGAAGTTTTATAACTAAAAATGTCGAAAGTCGAATACACAGTCTTACACATGTGACACATCCTTCATCAAATCCGCAGGCTTCTCAATCTCAGATAAATAATAAATCTTTTGTAATATTTCCATACCATAAAATATCTCCAATTTTAAGTAGATTTTTTCTCCAAGAAAACATATGGTTAGTGAGTACCACAAGAAAACAACCTGATATAATTGTAAAAAAGAAAAAGATGTAATCGACTTGTCTTCATAAATCGTCGTTTACAAACTTGTTTGTAAAAATTGTCCCTTTTGCTATATTGGACAGACGAAACGTAAATCACAGATGCGCATCAAAGAATATCAGCGTAATATAAACACACAGCAACGTAATGTCATTTCATTACATCGTTTAAATTTGGATCATTCAAAAGATTGGGAAAATGTTTTAATTTTAGATCGGGAGCCAAATTATTATAAATGAATAATTTTTGAAATGTTACACATAACATTTACGAAAAACACATTAAATTTGCAAACAGACACGGATAACTTATCTAAAATTTATACTTGTTTAGAATGATTTTCTGCTTTGATGAGTTTTTTCAAGTTATTTATTTGTTTTATGTCATAGTTTTCTTTGTATATTGTGTTTAAATTGTTTTCAACTTGTTACCAAGGTGTATCAACATATGTTTGTATAATTATAAACATAGATTTACCTCACGATGTCAGGAATCTCTTCCGAAACGTTGTGAGACATTAAATAATTGTCTACACAAAAAGGTCGGTTTTATATCAATATAACGCATAGTTACGATTTTTAAAACTTCATTATCTGGAAAACTACTTACATTGAGGTATAGCATATAAGTGTGTTATATAAAAGCCATTTAAAAAATAAACTATATTATTACGATATTATATACTTGGTGCCATTGTACACCGCCACTAGAAAATATTTTTAGGTTCCTTAGACGCATTTAACCCCACAGTGGGCGCCCGGACTACAATAGTTGTCCATGAGAAGTAATCATCTATTTTTTCTGAATGTTTCCATGGCAACAAAGCCTGCGTTCAGATTAGTAGACTCAGACTTCTATTGCATCTCCTCAATGGTTGTCCGACCTTTATCCCGCAGGGTTTTCTTGGAATTCTGCTACGATGAGCGTTGGATGACACGCGTCATCCACCAAACTTATTCTGACTCTTCGGACCGTTGGACATGTACTAGTAGGCATGCAAACACGTTTGTGTATGGGAACCTAAAAAAATTTTAAGTGTACTTCTGCCCCGGGCATCGTGAAGTGAAGGTACGTCACTCTCCATGTGTATTCCAGCGTTAACTATCTTTCTGATATTTGGATTCCAATTAATACAGCAGTTGTATTGAATGTATTTAAAATGTAAAATTGCGTATGTTGTTTCTACATTTGAATAAATGAGTCAATTAATATGGTCAACAATTTTTCTATCGGCATTTACTAAATGATTCGCTACACTTTCAAAAAGAAATATTTGTTTCAGTCAAGGATTTTGGTATTTTGTGCGTGAATACATATCACAGATCTTCTGGCGTATTTGTAAACCCTACTTTTCTGGTCTCTATTCGTAAAATTTCCAACAGGTCTTAATTATATTATTCCCGAGTATTTTTTTAATTTTTTATTACAAAGTATTAAAACACTTCGGAAGGTACTAAAAGAGTATTGGTAACTAAAAATGTTGACAGTCTAAAATCAAGGAACGTTAAGACAAGGTGAGAAGTTATAAGAGAAAGGGACGGTTATTAACTGAAGGTTATGCGTAAATAATATATTATCTCCGGTTAACCTTCAGTTAATATCCGTCTCCATTTCTTGAAGCTCGCATTGGGACACCAATCTTCAGACTTCATCTATTGTGTGCCCTACAACAATTCGTTGCTGCATCCGTAGGGTTCCGCGACTAAACACTAATGTTCCTCGGCTGCCCTACATCAAGAGTTGTGATGCTGGAAACTGAAGTTTTGGACACTTTGCAATGGCCTATATCAGGATACTATGAAGCGACGATGACAGGACAGGCAAAGAACACTAAACCACGTAGTATAGAGAAATTTTTAAGGAAACGAATTTTTTTCTCGTAATATATTGATCGCAGGATTAACGTGTATCTATCCAAGTATCTATTGAATGGATTGTGACACTGTACCATCCGGAACGTATGAACAAATGCATCTAGGTGGCGTTCGGACATGAGGCGCATTTGCTGTAGACAAATTGTATTCAAGCGTATAATACAATTTTACGTAGTGCATACGGATTTCGAACTGGTCTTTCCGTACTTTGTGGACGATTTGAAAACATGTGTATGATTAAACATTTAATGAATCGTAATTAACTCACTTTATCTGCTGTCTTCCGTGATGTATCGAGAAATATTGGAACTTTTAAGCTGTACTCTTTCGTTTCCTTAACATGTTCACATGGTTGCAGTTCTTAATAGTTTTAACTGTTAGGTAAATATTAGGTAAAAAATACTTTCAGTGATTCCTGTTTATCATTTTTCTTAAGATTCGCGAATTTTTGAAAAATTATTCATTCGTTATATTTTAGCAATAGAAACCTTTAGAAATCATGTAATGTTTTTCTCAGCTTTCATTGACCGCACCCTTGTATTATACTGTCCTTTGCTTTTACTCATTTATAATGAACAACTATAAGTCAGTGTTCTTAAAGTTTACATTTAGCTAAGTTGACTTTAATGACCACCATTTACAATCGCGAACTACAAGCGTTATGTCCGCTCATAAGTTTTTCAACTCACAGACAGATACAATCTCTCTTCATCTGAAAGCACACTATCGTTCCCGGAAAAGAGTATCAGCAGAGGTTATGGGAAAATTTACTTTCTCAAGAGAGAGAAAATGTTGAAAAAGTTCAAGAATGCGATCTGGAGATTCTGCAAAATCACTTATGATGGAATTACTTCCCTGAATCCAGGAGTCATTTTACTATCTCACATATTATGAAGTATTTTTGGCGTAAATACTTTCTATTGCGAGATTTTGATGGAAATACTTGTTTGGGGGTTCTTGATACCAAAAAACTTGTTTTTGGAAACCAGTCTCTGTCGTTCTGTCCGTGTGCAGCGATTCTGACAAAACTCAAATTTTGTAAACAAAGTGTACTTACTACGTGTTACTACCTCATAACTGATATTTTGCTTGAAATTTTTTGTTTATGTCCAATAAAATAAGTACACTATCACATCAGTTTACTGCTTCAAGAGTTTTGATTATCGTTTATATATGTAAACGTATAAGGTACAGGGTGAATATAGTCTTGTAAAACCCAAACTAAAGATAAGACAACCGAAAAATAGATAGCTCCTCTTAAATCTGACACAGATACACAATTGAATGTACGTAATACAAGTTTGATTAGTTACAAATACGTCTTTCTCTATTCAACCAATTTTTCAGTATCGACGAAAAACTTTTTTTGTCATAGAAAAAAGCTGGAAATATATTTATTTTCTGGAGCGAGACTTACTTCTAACACTCCAGCTCTACCTAAATTTTCCCCAATATTTTAAAGAATAATGAGATGTTAAGGATTAAAGAATAGAGAAAAATTGGTTTGTAACCAGTATTGGGAGTTGGTCATTTTTGGAACACGGTTACTTTTACTCCAATTTTGTGTACTAGAACTCGTTAGTTCTAAAGATGTTTTTAATGAATTGAAAGATGGAAATGCATTGGAGTGTCTCTTTCTTCAAATGAAACTTGAATAAAAACTTAAGTTATTTTGAGAAAATGAAAAAAAAATGGAACATTCAAAATAATAAATACCAATGAAGTGTGAGGAAACTGCGCAAGATTTGCTACATGGTTTTAATCCATTGAATAAAAGTTACCAAGCAATTTTATGTCACCATTACCGAATCATTCACAATTCAGCGGCTCGTCAGTGTCTTGAATTCATCAGGAAATCCTCTAAAACCCTTTTTATTTTTGTATTTGATTATTTCGAACCATTAATCTAAATATATTTTATCGCTTCTTACAGTTAATTTCCTAATAAACGCGTATCTTAAGACTAATGCTGTATTAACAGTGTGCTGTATTAGAGGTGTTTAAACAGAACCAGAACAGTAGTATTTCTGACAGCTCAACCACTGATCATGTGACTGAATACATTCTCTGATTCGCTGAAAACGGAATTAGCTGCTACTGAAAAATGGTCGTAGAGTCGATGGTTTTTGTCATTATAAGTCAATCATTAACAGGCATTTTAATTCATTTTTAGCAGTTTTTGCAACAATCCAACAAAAAAATAATGAAATTAATTAACAAAAAAATTAATAAAAGATGAAAACAAAGCAATTAAATAATATTCTATATACTTTGACCCTTAATTACAACCTGTAGTTGCCTCGACAAAGTCGGAATGACTTTCAACATGGCAATCGTTTATGTAGCGATCTAGGGTTGTAATTGAGGGATAAATAATATTTTGTCATCTTCAGTATTTCTGGTCTCTTTAAAAAAAAATAGTTTTCGAGCTAATAGTTAATTTCCTGTTCGAGTTCCGGTGGAATGAGTGATTCCTGAATGTAACAGAAAGCCCAATAAATTGAGTCACTTCCCCTGAAGTTCAATTTCTTTAGGCGCATAAGGTACCAAAATCCAGGGGAGTAAACTATTTATTTTACTTCTTTAATTTCCCTGCCTCAAACAGAGTCAACTACCAGTTCGCGTCAGCATCGCTGAGCACCACCTTCCGGAAATACTCGGGTCTCGAGTCTTGTATACCCGAGACCGACGTCGGTCGCGATCAGGCCGCGGATAGGAGGAAGATTGTCTTCATCACACTATTGTTTCCATTTTTTATGTTTGTGGTACGATTTATGTTCTTGCATGAAAAGTTTTTGAGAAACATGTGATCCCTTAAAGTAGTATATCTTTGCATTTCAAGTAAAGTACAGCATAAATACTGAGTTGAATAACACCAATCGCTTACTTTCCGACAATTCGGTGACTTTCATTCGCCTATCTCAGGCGCTCGCTTAGCGCGGCCAACGGATCTTTATGTACGTGATCCCTGAATTCGATTTAAAAAGAAAATTGAAAAACAATATTCTTCTAACTTTTTGTACATCTTTTCTTTTTGTGCCACATTTTTCATCTTTCCAAATATTTGAATTCTTACAACCTGTTTTTTGAAAGATATCGTGACAATTCAATGTGTCATTTCTTTGGCTAAAATAAATATCTGGGTACTGGGAAGAATGGCGGGTTCACACTATGTTAGTATGTTACTCCAGTGATGAGTGCTTTAGTAACTAATCGTGTTTGGATACAAGTTAATTAAAGTAGTTAAATGATTTAGAGCACTTGATCGAGAAAAATGGAAAATGGTCGAGTAGCATCCCCTACCCTTCCCACTATTGGCGCGCTTTTAGGCCGGCCTGAACACCATCTCTTTCGAAGAGTTCGATCATAGTTTATTACCATTTCGTAAAGCTGTCTTACCAGTGATACCTATTCCACTGCCGTCGTCACTTAAACGGCAGCAATAAGACTGGTTCTTCCAAAATCCATAATAGAAAGTGATTTAGTAGATCTATTAAACGAGAAAACAGTAAGTGAGCCAGTGTTGGTTCAGGCACAGTTTAGTTGGGTTCAAGCGACAAATGCTGCGAGAAAGGGATCACTGATAATGAAGGCATGCGGAATGATAACGAACTACTAATGAACTCCACGAAACAGACGGCGTTTTTATCTGACCTGAGGCACCGTTTACTGGTGAGACGGTATGGGGATTGCTACCAGACAGTCTACTTCCAATTTTATTGTATTGCGAACTCTAGATCATTTTAATTAACTACTCTGCTAAATATTTTTATCCAAAGACTATTATCCGAAGACTTAATCACTCGCCAGTGGATATTGACCTGGTGGTAAATTATTGGCCAAATGGAAGCCTCATCTTGTAACAATCACGTTTAGTTGTAACACTATATCACTTATCAATGGACTTAAGTATCTGCGTCCTGTGACCCTGCCTGATGACTTCCTAACACGATAAATCGTCAAAATGTTACCGGTTATCAGATTCGGAAATTGAAAATTTTATACTTGGAAATGGATAGTTTCATGAAACAGTGACGAAAAAACATTTGAGTGAAATGAAATGCACAACGACAACTTGGGTAATGTTTTATTTAACATTTAAAAAGGCAATAAAATTTGACGTTCAGCGACATTAGTTTTAAATAAATTCTGATTAAATTGAGAGCAAAATATTTAAGTAAGATTTACAAAAATATCCGTACAATGCGCTTATAAGCACGTTTGTATTTGTTTCCATTTTATCGATGTGTTAGGTTGATTTGCCCTTTACACTGTTAGTCATTTATGAGTATTAGGGGAAGTTATTCTATTGAGAGCTTACCATGGAGATATTTTTATATAGTATACATTTTATTATTGTGGTTAGTACGGAGAAACTTTCTCATTGAGAAGTAATGAGAAAATATTGTGAACATGGAAAATCCTGTGCGAATACTTTCAAGAAAATCCTTGAAGCATGAGGGTCCCTGATACTAAAAATGTTTTTTGGGAAGCAGTTCGTCCATACTGTAATATGCAGAGATGCTGAAGCAAACTGAACCAATTTCATCTATTTTAAATACGAAGTAGTTCTATTTACATCTGAGACGAAATTCTCTAGTAATTTTATAACTTACATCTAAGCGAGGTCACTTAAAAACCGAGGTAATTTTGAAACATTTAACAAAATTAACTCGTACGATTTATTATAAAATGGTACTT
This sequence comes from Laupala kohalensis, assembly GCA_002313205.1. Taxonomy (NCBI): domain Eukaryota; kingdom Metazoa; phylum Arthropoda; class Insecta; order Orthoptera; family Trigonidiidae; genus Laupala; species Laupala kohalensis. The sequence goes on from NNCF01128038.1 coordinate 128,340, forward strand.
GTCTGTATGGAAATTCTGGTTTATGAAAATGCAAAAACAGGTACCCTCCTTGAGCGCCAGGGAGGAGACATGGGGTGTCACCCCCTCCTAATTTTGCCCGATGTAGAATATTAGGAACCCGCCATACTTCGCGAGAGGTTTTGTTGGTATGTCTCTGATAAATTCTTTTTTATAATTTCGTTTACTGGCGCCGTGAGTTCAGAAACATCCTTGTAAAATCAATTATTCCTCCAATTTTTTCGATTTAAATAAATATTTAATAAGTTGGGCCTTGAATGATCCTTTTCTTGTAATAATGAAATACGTTTTCGTTTTCAAAAGTTTGCATTTTCATGAGGTAAAAAGTTTCTCCCTGTAAAGTAGTGTACACAAGACTTGACGGAAAGTGGACTTGAATGTAAATACATTAATCTAATGTTTTTGACAACATTTTACGTTCAGAATTTATTTTATTAAACTACATACAACAACAAAATTCTAGCAGTTTTTTTTCGGACTCGAGGAGATATAAACTTCGGCGATCCATCGAAATCTCGAGATCACAGATTTGTGGGATTTCAGAAGTTACAATTTCTCGATGAGAAGCGTATAAGAAAACAATAACAACCAGCACGAGTCCCGTCGGCGGCGAAAACTTTTCGATGGCCTTTCCTTTGGTCCATTTGCAGCCGGTGGCGTTTCGCTTTCGTTTCCCAGTGTGCGCTGAGGTCGTTCTCCTCACACACCGCCCTGCACCCCCCCTCCCCCACCAACACGCCACCACCCACCACGACACCTGTCCTCGCGCCCGACACCAGCGAATATAAAGCGGCGCGCGTTCCTAACTAATACACTGCCAGCACCTCTTCCGACATGAAGGTGAGGAATTGCTCGCGCATGCGCTGGACCACTTCGCGACACAAGCATCTGTATTTATTCAAAGGAAGTTCGCCAACTCACGCGTTCGCGGTGTAGGAGTTATATATTATTCTGTATTTCATAAGTCTCAAAATGATATTGTCTCACCTTTGCTATGTGTAACATAGATTTTGTTTAGTAGAAGGAAATTAACGAGTGAAAATAATGGCATGGAAGATTAGAAAAATACTGACTGCAATTTTCTGACCGACTAGTTTTTAATGAAAGAATAATAGTTTCAAAAAGTATAGTTACCGCAATAAAAATATTGATACCCTTATAAAATTACAAGAAGTACCCTAGGAACTTAGTTTTAATAAAGTGATCACGAACAAATAACGAAATTAAGTAAACATTGCGTCAAAATATAACACTGTATGACGAGGTTCGATGTTGGTAGTGTACTCAGTATTGTACAAAGAATATGTGGTCATACTATCCAGTTGATTTATTGAGTCATAAGCCGTTTAGGCCGCATGGCGACCGTCATCACTGTTGTTACAAAATAAATAAACAAATATTTAGAATACAAATATTTGCTTGACATATTAAATTTGGACAAAAAGTTAAATATGTAGAAAATGAACTCCTAATTATCACAAAACATGAAATAAGAACTGAATACTGAGATACAATTTTTTTTCAACCAGGAAAATCAATATTTACAAAATGAACCAATACGTATCAAAACGAAAAGAAAAGAAACAATTTTTCTATGAGGAAAATCGACTGAGGAAACTATTATTACCTGACTCCATTGTTGAGACGGGTGGCGAATGTGCCGTTACCTGAGCGACGGAAGGTTTTTATGAGGAATTTGGGGTTTGTCCATATACGTCATCTATTGTACTGTGTGGCAGGTGTTGCAAGGCTAATTTTAGGAGAGGATATTTTTTATTATTGTATCCCAGTATTCAATTCTTATTTCATGTTTTGTGATAATTAGGAGTTCATTTTTTATATATTTAATTTTTCGTCAAAATCTAATAAATCAAACAAAAAAATGTATTCTATATATTTGTTCATTTATTTTGTAACAGAACTGATGATGGCTGCCTCGCGGCAGAAAAGACCTTATGACTTAGTAAATCAACTGGATAGTATGACTACATATTCTTTGTGCAATAAAATATATCACATTAAGTTTACGTACTGTTTGTTATTGCTTTACTTTACATACTTTAATTTTTTTTAATATCAAATTTCAGGAAGACTTTGCACTTCCGGGACAAAATTAATCAAGGAATTGATTTGTATGACACTTGATAGAAAGTTTCTTGAGTAGTGGTCTCTTAAGAAATCATTTTATTCTATAATTTGTGAAGTAGCATGACCACATTTCCCTGAATTTCTAAGCCCCCTATACTTTTTATCGATCAAGAATCAATAGATAGTGAAAAGAACAAAGGCGAATAGTACTAAATACAGAGATACAATGATACAGTGATCTGATGCATATTTTTTATTATAATTTGCAAGTAACTTTGATACATAAACGTCTGATATTCTTCCAGAACTCTTAAAATATTTTTCATTAATCTTGAAATTTCTTGAGGGAATTTACATAGCACGTAAATTCATAATCTAATAAAAGTAACGTATTTCTCGTTGAAGGTCTTCTGGTTGCTCGTCGTTATTGCTTTGGTGACGTCATCCGCTTGGGCAGGTGAGTAATGCAAAGCGAAGCTGCTTGCTTTTCATTGTTGCTACCATGCACGTCTTCCTAAATATTAATCTAGGAGCAGAAAATTTTATTTTCTCCATTCAAAGATCGGACGAAAATGTGCCTTCGATTTACTGATGTTCTACTTGTCAGATATTGTAATTAAATTTTTATCTAAGTGGGACTCTTCCGAATGTTGCATTAGAGATGTGCCATTGGGGAAGTTAGAACTTCGCAACGCTATTTGATGGTAGAAACGCTTTTTGATTCATACGTTGAAAAATACAATTGCTTCAATTAATTTCATGTTAACTGCGAAGAATTGTCCCCTAATAACACGAAACTACTTTTTTCCCCTTATGTATGTTCGAATCCAAGAGTCGAGTAAGTAAAAATAAGAGAAGTTCTCTACATTTTCTCCAGAAAAGGAAACTAATTTAAAACTGAAAACAAATAAATCAAGAGTAACGATGGATTAATTTAATTATTGAAACTGTCCAATGTTTCTTCTATTCAGGTAAATCCTTTTGCACTGCTTTATAAGTACAGCGTATCCAAATCATCCAACCATCTTTCAATGTTATGCCGTTAATTTAATGGGGAGAATTTCTAAAATTAGTAGCTTGGCAGCACAATCATTACCCGTTGAACATAAGACTTCATCATTCTCTTTGCCTCAATTCAACCAGTGCGATTGTTCATGTTATCACCATCCCAAAACATTTTACTTCCACACATAACATCTACGAAGTAATGAATTTCTTGAATGAACATTCGCAGTTTCGAAATTTTGCTGAAGTTTTTAGCTACAAATTTTTTAACCTTATTTGATTAAATCTCAATTATCAGCAAATTATTCGTAAAATGAGAGAAGTAAGCCGAAGAGTCTGCACCGTTAAATTAATCGTTTCGCCACCAGAGAGCGAGAGAACGAAGTCAAGAACCCCTCTCACTTTCCCAATACTTTAGTTACCTACATATACCAGAAACAAATCACAGTTTCTTTTTCATTATTTGTTTTCTAATTTTCTAACGTTTGTTTTAGTTTCATACTTATTTCGAATGCAAACAATTAATTTTTTCATTTTATAATACGTGTAAGGTCATAAAATGTCCGAATTAATGAACTTCTACCATAAAGTTTAACCGTGAAGTAAATAAAACCTGCTTTAATTTTCATTCAGTTGCAAATACTGTCTTAATTTGGATTTTATTCTGTCTGACCTGAGAGCACTGGTATTAATCATGGATGTATTTCTACAGCCATTTTCATTTAATCATATCCGTCCAATTTGATACTCTTGAAAATATTATTTCTATGCCATTCAGTCAAATAAATGTTTTGTCATTGGGCCATCAATACATCACCCAGTCTGAGAGTCATTATTTAATATGTTAAATCCCAATTATAAGTTGCACCATATCCCCATAAAAAATATAACGTTTAGTTATTTTCATACTCAAAAATGAAATACTGGAAATGGTACCTCTCAAAATAAGTTGTTTGTTTTGTTTTAGAAGTATTATAAGGATGAATGAAAAGTGTTGAGATATGGTGGGTAACAGGGGTAATAGGGGAAAACGTTTACTATCCACAGATATTGCCACCCAGACTTCTGAATGCATCTCACATCTTTCGAAACCTCGAACTCCCCGTAGCAAACAAGCACAAAGAACTGACGATAACATACTTATAGAAGACAAAAATATATCTGCGAAGTAACCAAAGTGTTCATTCTTCGATTAAGTTGCGCATGCAACACCACTTCCTCAGAGTGTCGTCGTGGGTTTCTAGATTGGAGTATTGAAAAGTATTGTTATTCGCCAGTTGTATCGTTAGATGGGACAATGTTGCAATTGATAATGACGGAATGCCCGAAGAAGGAAAGGCAGCGAGATGAAGTTTATCCGCCAAGAAATGAAGCCTATCAAACGCGAAAGAGATGACTAAATCGAGGACGGACAATCCAAGAATTCGTAAGTGAACTTAACTTCACTCACACACACAAAAAAAGTTTAGTCCGCAACCTTCGATTGTTCAGTTTCTGACGGGCCATATGCAGACATATATTTGGTCACGGATATGAAGCTGTGGAACATAAAGGATTTTATTTTCAACAATAAAGAGCACAATTCTGCGTAGATACAAACAACTAGATCCAAGAACGTCAGTCAGGTAACATCGATCAACGGAGAAATTATAGTTAATTGGAACTGAAGTGGCAATTTTATTGATGAATCATTGAAAAGATGGGATTTAGGGATATTTAAATAAAATAAGAACAAGAAAACTGGACCATTTAACAAATTCTAAAATTAATACACTATAAAGTATCCAAAAACGAGTTGGGTGTCGTAGTCTCGGTTGTTGACATAATTACATATGACGTTATTATGAGAAAATAACTAAATGAAACGTATAGTTTTCATTCTGTGCAATGTTCTCCGAATGTGAGTTACGCCCACTTTACATATTATGCATCACTCTTGCAGATTACGATTGAGTGAATATTGTCTGACTGAGATTTGTGTAACACTCCACGCACATTTGTATCTACTCTTTCTTGGAAGCTTTTGTCAGTTGCGTTTAGAAAGTGTGTTCATGGGAAAGCATTATTGGAGGATTAATGTTTTGTTGAATCTTCTACGCCAACTTTGTGGGTATCTTCTGAGAATGACTATAAGAACCACGGTTTGTGTAGCAGGTGAGCAAACATTTTTATTGATTCATTCGCTGATACTCCATAATTCTTCTAAATGCTCGGCAATGTTGTACGAATGGTTTTCTTTGGTACCTTAAGTTCAAGTGATTATAATACATTTATTCTTAGGATGCAATTATGTCCCTCTATACACGACTTCTTTTTTTTATGAACTTGTCCAAGTTGGGAAATACATTTTCTCATGTCTCGCTAGATTCATTCTTTTCCACCTGTAAACCCGATTTCTCTATTGTATTAAATAAATCGTTGTGCACCAAAGGAAGGATCATGAGCAAGTTATTTGTTGTACATATATTGTATAAATAAAATTGAAATTTCTCTGCATTCTAGGATAAGGAGCTTGATTAAGTAAACTCACAACACGTTCACTTATAAGATATATTTGCTTTCCTCGAATACTGTGTTTTTTTTCTTTAAATGTAGTCGATGGGTACATCGTAAATATCAAGTAGATTTTGACAAGACATTAAAAGTATAATTACAAGAGTAGGTGGACCATCTGTAATATCGTACGATTTAATAGCTCGACTCAAATCTTAGATATTTAGGCTATAAGTGAGGAAACGCATCTTGTTAAAAAAATCTCACATGCTTGTTGAATTTCCAAATCTCATATTTGTAATGTAATGCATAAAAAAGTAAATAGCCATGATCTGATTTACATTATTCCTAAGGAGAATAAATATGTCTAAAAATAGGTCGAAAATTAACTCATTGGATCAGAAGTTGAGATTCACACAACGCTATTTCTGCACCAAAGTTAATACTTAAAATATGCACTGTCACTTCTCATGCCGTCTGTACCACTCGGTAATTTATTTCACTTAAGGCAAAATTCGTCCCAAGAACTCACAAACGACTAAATTGTACCGCAAAAAAACACTCATGATCTTATCGGCTACTACATCCTGAAGTTTCTGGTTAAAACACAAACATTATTAATTCAATCATGATAATCATGTCTTCTCAGTGAAACCCATTTTCGGCAGAATACATCAATTCACTTTTTTTTAGAAAAGAAATATTGATTTAACTTCTTTCCGATCTATTTGATCCATTTTAAGAGTTTGACTGCATTGTTTACGACGTGTCTCAAAAAAGGTAACCTCTTCGCTGGTTGGGGCGGCAACGGAGGAGGCGGCGGAGGCGGCAGCGGTGGCTGGAAAGGGGGTTCAGGAGGCGGCGGCGATTCTGGAGGTGGCAGTCGCGGCGGTGGAGACAACGGCGGCTGGCATGGTGGTGGCGGTTCTGCTGGTTGGGGAGGGGGGTCAAGGGGAGGAGGTGGTAGTGGTGGTAACACTGGAGGCGGCTGGAAAGGAGGATCTGGAGGAGGTGGCAACACTGGTAATAATGCGGGCGGAGGTTGGTCAGGAGGTGGAGGTGGTGGAGGCTGGATGGGAAATTCAGGAAGCCAAAGTTGTAACTGTGGAGGAAGTAGCTGGAATGGAGGCAGCAGTAACGTCGCCAGCAAGAGCGGCTGGATGGGAGATACAGGGGCTGGTGGCAGCGCCACATATGGTGGTTATGGCAAGGGAATGACTGGAGGAGGTAGAAGCTGGAATGCAGAAGATAGTGGCAACTCTGGAGATGGTGGTTACAATAGCAACAGCAATAATGGACAAAGAATGAGTTGGATGACCGACAATACTGGAGGAGGTTATAGTGGCGGTGGAAATGGAGGAAGCTGGAAAGGAGATACAGGAAACTACGGAGGAGGAGGATACGGTGGAGGTGGTAGCAAAGGGAATCGAGGTGGAGGAAACTCAGGAGGCTGGAGTGGAACTGGAGGAAGTGCAGGCGGTTGGAAGGGAGTATCAGGAAACTCTGGAGGAAGCGGTGGATATGGTGGAGGTGGTAATGGAGGTGGCTGGAAAGGAGGATCAGGCATCTCTAGAGGAAGTGGTGGATATGGTGGAGGTGGTGGAAATGGAGGTGGGTGGAAGGGAGGATCAGGAAACTCTGGAGGAGGTAGTGGATTTGGTGGTGCAGGAGGCAATGGTGGTGGGTGGAAGGGAAGTTTAGGAGGTGGTGGGAGCGCCTGGATGAATGGCGGTGGGGGTAGTGGCAGCGGGAGTGGTGGAAGTGGGGGTGGAGGGGAGAAATTTGGAGGAGGGTTTGACTTCGCTAACTTTGGAGGTTTTAACCTTGAAAATCTAAAAAATCTTGCTGGAGGCGGTGGAAGTGGAGGATTTGGAGGCTTTGACTTCAGCAATTTACAAAATCTCCTAGGACGTAAAGGAGGCGGCAGCGGCGGCGGCGGAGGCAAGAAAGGTGGTGGCGGCGGCGGCGGCGGTGGTGGTGGTGGGAAGAAAGGTGGTGGAGGCGGCGGGGGTGGTGGAGGTGGAGGCTTCGGAGGATTCAGTCTCAGCAGTTTGAAGAATTTCGGAGGCGGCTTCGGTGGCTTCGACCTCAGCAGCTTGAAGAACTTGGGTGGTGGAAGCGGCGGTGGCGGTGGAAAGAAAGGCTGAGGAAGCAGCGACTTTGGAAATATCTCCCTTGCCCACATCAGGACATCAGTTGAAGAGACGACAAAATCATACGCTCAAGCGGTGAGTACATTATATAAGAGCTAATTTTTTTCAGTGTAAGAAATTCTATTTTCCGATTCCTTGTAACGGAAACGGAGGTGGTGGAAATGGAGGTGGGTGGAAGGGAGGATCAGGAAACTCTGGAGGAGGTAGTGGATTTGGTGGTGCAGGAGGCAACCGTTGAACCGTTTCCTCGTGCATCCCACGCTTTGAAACGGTTCAACTGACATTCGCATTTTTATAGCTACACTGTAAGTTTTTATAATAACTCTCATTCCTTACTGAGATAATGTAGCTCCAGTGCAGGAAAATTAATCAAAACATCAATGCTTCGAATCAGTCATGCGAATTAAATTATGTGCATTGAAAGTAAATATTTAACTTTTATTACATATTACTTACTAACATTAATAATTTCTGATGTTCGAATTTTACATTTTATCATTTCCCATTCTATACTTAATACATAAATTTCGTTGATCTTTTAAAAATGCTCTATATCAGTATAATTTTGAATCAAATAATATTTTTTCATATAAAAACATATTTAACGGGATAAATAAGACATGATATTATTAAATTAATATATTCTTCATTATTAAAACGTAGTTCACCTCATTAGAGTAGTATGTGTATAAGAGAGAGAGATCTACTTGACTGTCGAAGGTGGAATCCGAAATTGTTTCGTCCAATTTTATGCGTTCCTTTCTCTTTTTTATGGTCTGTTAACGTTTTTACTAGAAGACAGTAGTGTCGCATTATTTTCAAGATTTCCGTATCTTTAATTTTTCACGCGACGTTACTATACGTTATGTTGTGTTAATTGTCAATAACGCGATATAAATTATTCCATGCTCTTTCTTGAACGAATAACCTCATTGTACACGAAATTATTGATGGGCACATTGAGGCACATATAAGATTCAGTTTCTGTGTCATAACATGCGTTGTTCAAAGATAGTTTCTAACCAGGTCCTTGTTTTTGTAAATGGCGTCATATAATTATAATAAATCGCATAATAATGAAGTCACATTATAATAAAACCTGATTTGCATATAAAAAGTAATTATTTTTTGTCTTTCCTTACTTGAGCTCTCCCCTCACGGAACAGTCCCACTTACCTTCCATGATCAGTTGAAGGTCCAGTACACTAAATTAAATGTCGATACAGTTGACCGGAAGGTTGCATTGTGTTAAATTTCGGTTTTTATTTGGAATGTTTAGTAAAATTCCTAAATAACTTGGGAAAATCACTGAGATGTATTTTGGCTGGACGTCAAATAATTTCTGGATGAGAAGTGAATGGTAATGAAGAGAAAGTAGATAAAATACTCCTATCTTTCTGATTGTCTTTATGTATATTATGCAATAGGGTATGCGGATCCAAATTATTATAGACAATCAATTATATATATTTTCTCTTTATTATCACCAACGTTTCGACACTGATTGGTGTCTTCATCAGGGTAACTTGATTCAGTTACACAATAGACATTGTTCTTCAAATCCTTATTAATACATAAAAAACATCAACTTGAGTTGACTTCTATTGTAAGTGAAGTACGGTTTGACAAGGTGATGTTTACCACCGAGATGTTTTTTATGTATTAATGAGGATTTGAAGAACAATGTCTATTGTGTAACTGAATCAAGTTACCCTGATGAAGACACCAATCAGTGTCGAAACGTTGGTGAGAATAAAGAGAAAATATATATAATTGATTGTCTATAATAATTTGGATCCGCATACCCTATTGCATAATGAAGAGAAAGTTTCAAGTATCTTATTCTGTGAGTGTTCAGCTTTCAATAGTCTGGATGGAAATTTTCAGTGAGACCAACGGACTGAACAAATTTCAAAACTGTATTGGAATACCTACGTTGTAAAGGTAAATGTCTTCTATTGAATTATTAAAATTTCATGAATTAATCTAACTTTTGTACAATTATTTTATTAAACATTTCCAAACATATGTTAATAGAAAAACAACATTCTTAACTAAATAGGAAAGAAGGCAAATTACGAAAACTTAGCTGGATGATGATTCTGTTCTAAAAAAGTTATCGTTTTTACTAAGTTTCCATTCTTCTAACGTCCTGAGACCACTGAGAATACGTGTAATTTATGAGTCTTTAAATATATATTTTTATTATTTTAGTGTCTTGAAACGTAGATGAGCCAAAATATTACTGTGAAGAAGCAGTCTTGGCGAACTATGTTCAGAACACTAAACGATTTTAACACGGACCTTCCAAAATTTTAAAATATCTAAAACATGTTACATCGTTTGCTAAAACGAGGGATATATCATTGCGCCTCGTGCGTTTCTAAGGCCGTAGCAATAAATTACCTGCTGCACTGAGACTGGTATAACATGGTCATATTTCTACGTCATATGTCTATTATCAAACAACTTAGATGAAACTTATGTCTGTGTTATTCACAACTTTTGATCATAGTTGAGCTATGATCATATAGTTGAGCTATGATCATATAGTTGAGCTATGATCATATATCTATGACATATGTTCTCGTTGAGAAACCCTATTTCATATCTTTGATCATATACCTTTGATGATAGGTGTATGACATATTAATTATTTTATGTTGAATGAAAATGGAAGACGGGACCGAGATTCTACTCGGGACCTTCAGCTTTCCAACTGCGCCACCCCGTTCACCTTGCGTTAAGCTGAATGTCCCGAGTTCGAATCTCGGACACGTCTCCCATTTCCATTTAACAAAACATAATTTATCCGTTACCTGGTGGTGAGGTTCTCGGCAATTTAAGAGATTTCTGTACGTATATGACTTATAAATATGACAGTGAGATACCGAGCTACTGACCTTACCGAGCTACGAGTACAATGCGCCAAATGCGTTCGTTTGGCAAAAATTCTCTTTCTTTTGCAACGAAAATCACTTTTAACAGAAAGAATAAATATATCATTATATATTACTTTTAAACGTTGAAAAGGGAAATTATGAAATACAAAAATCGTGTATGATTTTCATAAATGCGTAAAATGCGAATGATATAGGCTATCTGGAACACGGTAAAGCATAATTATGGTATCTTATTAGTCCCATCATTAGCTATCACTAAAAAATATTTCGGTATCTCGATTCAGAGGAAGTTTACATAAACCGGCTCAGTTGATCTAAACGTAGACAAAAAGATAGCTACAGATGTTTGTGTACAATGAAACCTATTGATTCAATATTTTCTTTATCATATTCTTTTCTTTTCCAGGTGAAAAACAACGAATAGCGATCAAGTGAAGATCTTTCGTTCTTCCTGACCATCATCTTCATCATAAAACATGAAATATTTGTAAAAATTGAATTAAACTTTATATTCTTTGTACATATTGAAGACCATTTCCCAAATCCTGTTCTCTCTCAACTCATCACAGTGTCTCTCCCAAGTATTCCGCTCTCCAAGGCAAAAGAGAAATGTGCAAGTACATTTAATAATTTCAATCTTACGTTTTAAGTATTTAAAGACATTGAGCCAGTAGTTAATCTTTTTATCTAATTAAATAAACCTAATGAAACTACTCAACACTGTGTAAATTTTTGTAGAAGTAATATTGTCAATAAATGTTATCAGAAACTACATCGTGGTTGTAATACAATAAAATATTCAATACTCATTAGTACTTTCTAAATCGAAATTTTCAAATCACAATTCCCTAAATAAACAAATTTATAATAATAATAATAAATTTATTGTCAAAAAACAGTACAGACTGCGTATGACCACGTGGAGGTCAATAAACTAATTTATTCTCTGGAAGCAAGCAAGAGACCATCCCATCAATTCCGATCAAGGACCCTAAGGCAGAGGCTGATTCAAAAATTTCAGCAAAAGTTCCTAGATAAGATTAGCTGCGAGTTATAATACATATGTTATGTCAATATGTTTGTAATTTAACGCAAATATGTTTGTAAATTTACATGTAAAAGTTATTATCGAACTATAGATTATTCTGAGTATAGTGTTTAAAAATCATAAGAGTTGAAAAAACACTAAATTCACGATTTATTGTTACAATAAACACGCCCCTAGACAAAGCCTAGAGA